>JACXGJ010005478.1:0-38948 GCA_016801105.1 Esox niger
TCCAGAAGAGGATTGGGAGAATGTCATATGGTCAGATGAAACCAAAATAGAACTTTTTGGTAAAAACTCAACTCGTCGTGTTTGGAGGAGAAAGAATGCTGAGTTGCATCCAAAGAACACCATACCTACTGTGAAGCATGGGGGTGGAAACATCATGCTTTGGGGCTGTTTTTCTGCAAAGGGACCAGGACGACTGATCTGTGTAAAGGAAAGAATGAATGGGGCCATGTATCATGAGATTTTGAGTGAAAACCTCCTTCCATCAGCAAGGGCATTGAAGATGAAACGTGGCTGGGTCTTTCAGCATGACAATGATCCCAAACACACCGCCCGGGCAAAGAAGGAGTGGCTTCGTAAGAAGCATTTCAAGGTCCTGGAGTGGCCCAGCCAGTCACCAGATGTCAACCCCATAGAAAATCTCTGGAGGGAGTTGAAAGTCCGTGTTGCCCAGCAACAGCCCCAAAACATCACTGCTCTAGAGGAGATCTGCATGCAGGAATGGGCCAAAATACCAGCAACAGTGTGTGAAAACCTAGTGAAGACTTACAGAAAACATTTGACCTCTGTCATTGCCAACAAAGGGTATATAACAAAGTATTGAGATTAACTTTTGTTATTGACCAAATACTTATTTTCCACCATAATTTACCAATATATTCATAAAAAAAAAGTGATTTTCTGGATTTCTTTTCTCATTCTGTCTCATAGTTGAAGTGTGCCTATGATAAATTACAGTCCTCATCTTTTTAAGTGGGAGAACTTGTGTCATAATCCTGGTTTGTGGACAGATAGGCAGAGGCAAAACGGTCTGTATAATCAATCTTTTAATGGTGAAAACAAGTCAGAAAGAAACAAACAAACTTAAAGCAGAACAGATGACTGGGCTGCATAGCCTTCGGCTGACAAGCCACGATGAACCACATCAGTGTGGGAAAACATTAAACATAAATAGGTTCCACAATTGGAGGCAATAACCAACACCTGCCTCCAATTGGGGAGACCCAAGCAACATAGAGGTGCCTAGAGGCACCTCTTCTGGCCACGTCCTGACTATGGCCCCAGCCAGCACGAAGATGGCTAGGGGCATAGCCAGGACGTGACAACTTGCACAATTGGTGGCTGACTAAATACTTTTTTGACCCACTGTACATGCAAATACATACATAAACAATCATAAATCAGGGGCAAAGACATACATGGAGTCCTTGACTGACATTCAGTAAAAGCTGATTGCATTATGCGAGTCATCTTGCAGATGCCAAATCATATTAAACTATTAATAACTCTGACCAGTGCCCATGTGTTGCTTTCTGTGCAAATTCTGCTAAGTAGCACTGTGTATCTGTCCAGTGTGATTATAGTTGCAAGTTTGACTGACTACTAATGCTGTGAAACTACTTAACACTTCAGTCATTTAGCAGATGTTTTTTTCAGTGTGAATTAAAGGAGCAACTAGGGTTAAGTGCCTTACTCAAACTGATTTGCCTTTTGCCTTGTTGGCTCAGGGATTTGAACC
This sequence comes from Esox niger, assembly GCA_016801105.1. Taxonomy (NCBI): domain Eukaryota; kingdom Metazoa; phylum Chordata; class Actinopteri; order Esociformes; family Esocidae; genus Esox; species Esox niger. The sequence goes on from JACXGJ010005478.1 coordinate 1,517, forward strand.
AGCAATATTTTGTTTATTGACCTTTTATTCCCAATTGGTTATCCATAATGAAGACTTGGGACAGGCCTTCAATCGTGACAAAATAGTCCAGACTAGGCTGACTTATTAAGGATTAGAGTAAGGCAAGTTACTGCTAAATCAGCTATTTAGAGGCCATTTCAATCCATGCTGTAGCATCTAAAGAAATCCTGAAAGATAGCGGTACTGCTACCGGACTACCTAGAATGTTACAGAAACCCACTTCCCCCACATGCCCAAGGGGCAAAGCAGAGCAACAGCACAGCACTGTAACATTCTCCATGCATGCCTGCTCCCAGAGCACTGCTACAATTGTTGAGGTCTGAAAATTCTAGATGGTTGCCTAAAACACAACAAAATGCTCCGTACATCCATGTGCTGATTTTGGATGCTTTAGCTGCTGGCAAGAGCCAACTGCAGATGACAATATGGCTTGAACGCTTTTGTCAACACACATTTTAGATGGGATCATGACAGTCACAGCAGAAGTTACCAAATGCATGTTCCCAAAACAATTCAGCCACATATGAGTGGGGCAATCATTAATTCTGAAATGTCTAAGTCTATGTAATAAAAACAATAAAAGAAACAAGTGTGACTCCAAGGTGGTCCAGCACTCTAAGCCACTGCTTCTGGTGCACGTGTCAACTGCTGACTTGTTCACTGACCAGCTGACTTGTAAACACGCATGCGTCTAACACCAAAAGTATTTTTTGATACACTGCTTAAACATGAATCCCATGACTGAGTCGTTATCTTGTTTTCATCAGTGCCAAATAAAAAAGAGAAAATGCATCTTGCATGTATGAAACAAGCAGTGCGATTTAGCTTAACCTGGCCTGAGCAGGCTTACTTCTGGAAGCTAAGGATCAATAGAAATGTAACAGGATGTAAATTGAGCAACATCTGTCTGACCTGTAATCCAAAGTTTGAACTCAGAGCTCACAGACCTTATCTTTCCAACACCTGAAACTTGCCCAAAACACCACTCACGGCCCCACACTTTAAAACTGTACCTGCATACTGAAACAAGCATTTGTCTCATCATGAATGTGACCCCACATCCAGCTGGCTCTGTAAAATCAGGTTTTGATAGAGCAGTCGATCACAAATTGATAAGTCCCTTAAGAGTCAGTCGACTGAATGTGGACTGTTCTCACCAGCTAGTTTAAATTTCCATTACAAAATGTGTTTTATATATAGGGAGGATTGCACAACAGAGGGGATGAACTGTAATGAGCAGGCTGGAGATATTGGTAGGCATATAGTCTAGTGGTGTGGCCTAAGGGGATCCAACAGTCATCACATGCAGATGAGCTGCTACATCATGAGTCCAGTCCACTGGTTTTTCAGCTAAAAACTATTCTCCGACTCTATATAGAGAATCTAATATCTAGCTTCAACCACTGTCCCGGTCAAGTAAAGCGCTGCCACACAAAATACATGCTTTAAAATATAGCCACGTTGTTAGAGCATAGGGTGAGTTGCCAAAAGATTGTTCATTCAAATCATTGAGCTGACAGGTGAAAACCCTGCCTTTGAGCTCTTTACCCTATAAGTTGCTCTACATAAACCATCAGCTAAATGATAATAAACCAATGCTACTGGCTTGTCCATCTTTGCATATATTATTTTACCTTCAATTACATTATTACACATTGAGATTTAAGACAGATCTGGACATATACTGGCCACTCCAAAAGTATTGGAATGGTAAGGCAAATTCCTTTGGTTTTGTTGTTCACTGAAGAAAGTTGGGTTTAAGATCAAAAGATGAATATGAGACAGGAGTCCAGAATTTCAGCTTTCATTTCCTGGTATTCACAACAAGATGTGTTAAACAACTCAGGACATACCACCCTTTGTTTGAACACACCCATTTTTCAAGTGAGCAAAACTATTGGAACATGTGACTGACATATGTTCCTTGTTGCCCAGGTGTTGCCTTTTAGGCTGACTGTTCAAACATTAAATAGCTCTGCATGACTAGTCTAAGTTTCCATCCTTGGTTTAAACCTATAAAGACTGCAATTGGACAAACATTGGGCATAGCAAGCACGACAATTTGGAATGTCCTGAAAAAGAAACTACTGATGTACTGAGCAGACGTCGAACAGGTCGGCCAAGGAAAACATCAGTAGTTGATGACAGAAATATCGTGAGAGCTGTGAAGAAAACACCCAAAACATCAGTAAGTGACATCACCAACGACCTCCACAGTGCAGGGGTGAAGGTATCACAATCCACTTTTCAAAGTAGACTCAGAGCAGAAATATAAAGGCCACACCACAAGATGTAAACCACTCATCAGAAGTAAGAATCAGAAACCCAGATTGAAATTTGCAAAGAAGTACAGAGATGAGCGGCAAAAGTTCTGGAACACAATATTATGGACTGATGAGACCAAGATTAAATCTCTACCAAAGTGATGGAAAGGCCAAAGTGTGGAGAAAGAAAGGAACTGCTTATGATCCGAAGCATACAAGCTCATCTGTGAAGCAAGGTGGAGGTAATATCATGGCTTGGGCATGCATGGCTGCTTCTGGAACAGGGTTATTAATATCTATTGATGATGTAACTGATGATGGTAGCAGCTAAATGAATTCAGAAGTGTACAGAAACATTATCTGTCAATTTATGGAGAAATGCATTGAAACTAATTGGGAGGAAGTTTATCATGCAGCAGGACAATGACCCAAAGCACACTGCCAACAAAACAAAGGACTTCATCAGAGGAAAAAAGTGGAAGGTTTTAGACAGGCCAAGTCAATCACCTGACCTTAACCCAAGAGCATGCATTTCACCTCCTTAAGAGCAGACTGAAGGGAGAAACACCCCGAAACAAACAAGAACTGAAAGAAGCTGCAGTAAAAGCCTGGAATGAATAGCATCACAAATGAAGAATGCAACAATTTGGTGATGTCCAAGGGTCGCAGGCTTGAGGCAGTTATTGCAAGCAATGGTTATGCCACCAAATATGAAATGTTATTTACTTTAAGATTATTTGTTCTTTTACTTTATCTCACCTAAAAATGCTGTGGTCTAATACAAATGGTGATATATTTTAAGTTGTTTAATACATCTAGATGTGAATACCAGGAAATTAAAGCTGAAATTCTGAACACTTGTCTCATACTCATCTTTTGATCATAAACCCAAATGTTTTCAGTGACAAACAAAAACAAAAGGAATTTGCCTTGTCGTTCCAATATACTTTTGGAGGGGACTGTGGAAGCACCTACAGTGGATTACCACAGCAATTTGGGGTTTGCTCAACTTTAAGCTAGCATTAATATGTTCAGTTGCTTGGAATTTGAGAAATATTCCAATTGTAATACTGTTAATTGCAGTTGTGTGTATATTATTTATTTAAATAAATTACTTTCATCTGTTGTGACAAAAAATGTGGTCCTAATGATGAGATCAGGGATTTATGCATAGCTCTGTCCAATGAGCGAACCTTACAAAAATCAGGTCTGACAGACACAAGGGCCCTAAAATGATACGGAGCCTTTCTGCCACTTTGAATTGGTATTGAAAAAAGTATGAATTGTAAATTGCATTTTAGGCGAGACGAGTACATGACTGCCATCTTTATTATAACAAAAATACCCATAATGCTGCAAACACTTGCAGAGGAATAGGACAAGGGACTCATCAGAAAATAATGGTAATTAGCGTGGTGATTGAGAAGGTTACTTGATGTAAGACACAATGTAAGCTGAAACTGTTTGGTAAATAAGTTGACCTGTTTCACTGACTAACTGGATGAGTCATCCTATTACTCTAGGCTACTTTACAATAAATGCAGTTACAGTAATTGCTTAATTAACGCAGAGTTTACCCCAGGGTGGCTAGAGGTAAGGAAAAATGGTTTTAAGCTATATAGCACAGCTGACATCAAAAGGTCCTATTTGGGAAGAGTTCAGCCCTCGCATTGAACTGGACTAAATAATTACATATAAGTGAAGAGATAGACAACTGTGTGTCAGGAGAGAAAGGTGGAGACTTATTTCTCAACAAAATAACATTAATCAGAATAATATTATAGCAGTTTTTAACATGACATGTTCGCGTTTTTGCAGAAAAGATAAGACTACATGCATGGCTACTTAGAATAACATACTATAACCAATACATGAAAAGATTAATCACCCAGCAAGCAGTTCGTATAAAAGTTGTGGTCACGCGGTATACCTGAACGATCTGCCTGGGTTGGACCGAGAGTGTAGGGAAGTTTCCGCGGCCGTGAATCGGGATTGCTTCACCGAGGATTGAGTCCAAACGCTGCACCTGATCCCAAGACAGCACACTATACCGCCGACTATGATCCGAGGCATCGCTTGACATGTCGATGTGGCACTGAACGGAAAATGTATTTATATGGAAATGAATATGCTGTGCAGCTGTAGTATTAACTCGATGTCTAAATCCCCTTCAATTGCTTAAGGTGCTTCTTGAAAGTGCAGCAAAAACAATCATGTGGTTTGTTTGGGAAATAAAGAGTGTTTGACCACTCAAAGAGTGACCTTGTTGATCAGTCGAAATCAGAATGCTATCACCACAAAACAGTCCTTCTTGTGCTTGAAGTCGGAGTTTGAAATTCATGAACCGCTTAACACTAGCTCTGCAGATCAGTATCAAACTTGCAGTGCCAGTGACGCTTTATCCCAAAGGCTCATGCAAACTTTATGTAGGCTTGTCGTTTGCACAGAGGCTCTGATTGGTTGTGTTGTTCATTCATTAAGTATCAAGAATTTGCTAGTGCCACCAGTCGGTGTAGAGAAAATTGTTCAGCACAACCCTCAGCGTGCAAGTGACGCATTGTAAGAGCCTCCACCCCTTCCCTACCGCCTGATATCCACCAGATTCGTCAAACTCGTTGCGTTGCGCGGGAAGTCAGTACTTGTCAATGAAGCAATCCGAAACAATGCGTTGGAAATGTCGTAGTGGTAGTATTTCATAAATAACAACATAGTGTACCTCACAAATACTTGTCCATTAAACATTTACCTCCAACATTTTATAATTTGTGCGGGAAAATACCAGGTATTTATTGCTGCTAGGATGACTGTTCTGGTCATTCCACCATGAGACTAACTTTGATGAAGATAATTGTTGCTGTACTGCTCCCGAAGACACGGCGCTGAGGGAGAATATGGGTCCACTCGGAAAAAGGAAAACTCAGTTTAACATCCATGTTGCAAAGAATGAATACGTTGGATACCGAAAAATGCGCACTACGAATGCAGAAAAATGACGTATAGGAAATGTGTGATGCAGTCGGTGGGTACGAAGCGTTACTCACCGGTATTCTCAAGGCATTCTCATATGACCCTTTGACCTCAGGCTATGTGCAGCAGTGTGTCATAAAATATGTGGTTGTTCTCTTGTCTTCAATGGACTACCAAACTTTTTCACATATTCAGGTCAAAACAAAGAATGAATGTAAAATAGCTGGATCTTTTAAGAAGTTGTCAGTTTCTACAGTATGGTTATTTTATATTCACAGTAACCTTTAAATTACATAATTACCAAACTAGGTAATACTGAGCTGTCAAACATGCACATCTCATAAGAATAAAAACAGAATTCAATTTATTTCTCTGTAAAATTGAAATGTGATTATGTGGACAGGTACAAAGATAAGAATTGCAAAAAACAAAAAGTAATCTTACACAATAGGACACTGTTCATTATGACAAATATTTTCAAAACCACACATCTTTACATTAGTATATTATAAGAATCCTATCATAAGCACTGTGCAATTTTTTATGATAATGTGACGTTTTATTATCTTTTTGGAGTAAGTTAAACTTCTGTAAAAATGTCTGTGTCCATGCTATCGTATAAACCATTATGGTCAAAATATAGGGATACAACCCCTCACTTTCTTTATGGTTGTCATCTATAGGTAAAAAAATAAAACAAAAGGCATGGGTTAAACCTACAACATAAAATACTTAATAGTAAACTACTTAATATGAAATAACTTTTTTCTGTTTTCCAAGAGCACACAGCTTTCGAGAATGCCTTATCACCAATAATGATTTACATTGTTTTATGTGGAGGATAATAACTGTGCCATGGTGTAAACTAATGGAAAAAATCCACAAGCCTATCAGTAGAAGTCTATTTATTGCTGGATGTCAACAAAAGGCTTTATGGAAAACCATAATTCACATACAGCTTTTTTATTCCAAAATATACTTTCTGATAGTGTATCACCACTGGTTTACACTCCCTTACTTTCCCTGAAGCACATGTTGTTCATTTAGAGTGCCTTCATAAATTAATCAGACCCCTTTCACTCTCTCCACATTTGGTCTTTTTTATGGTTGTCATTTATAACAGATAAAAAAAGGACATTAACCTACATACAATACCTCATAATGACACCATTAAAACACAGTTAGAAAGTTATAGAACCTGCCATTTCTGCAGCACTTGACGGCTAGATGAAAGCTACTCCTGAGTAAAGGACATATGACGTGCTGCCTGGAGTTTGCCAAAAAGCACTTAAAGGACACTGAGAGCATGAAAAAGGCATTATTTTGTCTGATCAGACCAAAACATTATTGTCTAATTAGGCCTGAATGCCAAGCCCAACATTGTCTGAAACAAGGTATAGCTCATCACCTGGCTAATACCTTCCATACAGTGAAACACGGTGGTGGGAGCATCATGCAATTGTGATGCTTCTCAGTGGCAGTGACTGGAAGAGTGGTCAGGAATGAGGGGAGGTTAAATAGAGCAAAAAGGTCCTTGAAAACCTAATCCTGAAGACTGGACTTTGATTGGGGATGAAGATAAATCTTGCAGTATGACTATGGCCCTAAGCACACAGCCAAGACAAAGCTAGAGAGACTTCAAGAAAATGTCTCTAAATGTGTACAGCCAGAGTGTACAGCCAAAGCCTGGACCAACATTTCCCATCCAATCTAACAGATGTTGGGAGGATCCTCAAGGTAGAATTGAACAAACGATCCAAATCAAAGTATACAAAACTAGTAGAAATCCCCAAGAAGACTCAAAGCTGTAATCACTGCTAAAGACTCTCCAACAAAGCACTGATTAAAGGGAACGCTTAATGTGCATGAAATATTACATTTTCATAGTCTATTGCACAACAAAATGTAGAGAAAATGAAAGTGTCTAAATGCACCGTAGGTGTCTAACAATGTAAATCTGACTCTTGCTAAATAGCGTAGTGCAACGATAACGCAGTAACTGCATTATAGTCAGCCTAAAATAAAACTGTTCGCAGTTTTGTTGCAACTATTTTTGTTCGATTTTTTAAGTATCCATCTGTGCATGCTTTTTGGGTCAGGATAGACAAAAACTTTGCTGGCTACAACATTCAGTAGCTACGTTATAGTAAGCCTAAAATAAAACTGTATATATTGCAACTATTTCTGGTGGATTTTTTAAGTACGAATCCATGCAAAGTGTTTGGGGTCACACTGGCTAGATAAAAAACCCTTGGCCAGTAAGAGTAGGGGTTTCCACGATTCTCTTTTTTCTTGACGTAAAATTCTGTTATCGTCACCTATATTGATAGTTATGGTATCAATGTCATTCACAAATGAAATATTTTTTTTTATATTTGTGCCAATAAAATAGCTTTAGCTGTGTTAAGTTCAAATACTAAGTTAGATACTAGTGAGCCTATTACTGGCTAAAGATCTAATAAAATGGCCATTGTTGAAAGACATACTTTTCATAGATGCTATTTGTGGGGAAGGTAAACTTAATAAGAAACATTAGTCAGTTTAACACAATGCTTAATGGTGTCTATCGAAATATTCAAACTTGACATGATGTTAATTGCATGACAAAATTATCAAATGTCGAATTGCTATACCAACACAGGGCAAATGTAAAAATGAACATGAAAAATGTAATGAACACAGTATCTTCAACATAGAACATTGTAGATGTTGTGTTTTTCTATGTTAAATAGTTGATTTTATGAATTTCACAGAATGTGTTATTTGCTTGAGTCTGGTAATAAATGAAAAGTCATAACTCAATTTGACTGCTATTTTCATATTTTGTTTATTAACATATTACAAGTCCCTGCTGAAACATTTGGCAAATGCTCATAACACCATCACAATCCTATATTAAAAGCTTATGCTTACAGCTTTTGATGTTTAGTTTTTTTTGTAATTACATTTGACCACACTTGTTTTACTTTAATGTGCAACACAGAAATTGCATGTCAAATAAAACCTGAATGAACAGTTCAAAGTTCAGCTGACTTATTTCAACCCTTACATGTGAACTAAAGTAACCAGTTTTCATTCGTAAACATGAAGGGTTATCATAGTTTTGGGTCCATCACTTGAATGTATTGTGTGCTGGGAGTTCTACTTGAGTAGCCTGACGGAGGCTGCTTCTAGGAATAGGATCAAATCCGAGTGTCTGTCAGAGATGGTTAGTTGTAATTAGTTTGGCATTACTTAGAGAAAGCAAGTTGTTAGCACTTGTGAACTATAGGTTACTAGCCGTTTAGCCTGACAAGAAACAAGCTACATGGGAGGCTAACTATCACCAAACAGTTGTTCAGTTTGTACAGTTGAGAACAAAGTTGGTACCCTTAAACTTCTGTTTCTAACCATTTTCACAAAGTCAAATTAACAATTATGGCTCGGCATTATTGCAACTCATCAGCAGAATCGGGGGAGGCAAAGACTGAAACGTGCCATCAGATGCTCATATCGCCAAGCCATTCTGCTACTTACCAAACTTCTAACTCAACCAGGAAGTACTTCCCAGCACACATCAACTGGAAGGAAAGCACTGTCTTCTGCAGCTTCAAAAAAGTATGCCAGTGAAACATCTTAGAACACAGATTAGGTTATTGTTTGTTGTTTACTGTTTGTATCATTATTTTTTTGTGATACATGTGGTGTATCTAGTAAGTTAATTCAGTCCATGATTATCATTTTACTGTAGGTATTCATTCTCACCTTTTAGTAGATGTTGATTTATCTGAGACATTGGTAAGTTTTGGACATGTAATGTCTAGCAGTGCAGGTGACTATTCACCATATTTGTGCTGTAAAAACAAATAACAGACAAAATCAGTTTAGTTTCTTCCCCCATAGTAAAACCGGTCATGTCTCATGTTCTCGGACAGTTGTTTTCCAAGTTACACACCTACACTATGTCTCCTGCTTGGTCAGGTTTAAAACAACATCTGTGAATTTTTATAGATGGCATTACCATGGATTTCTAATTGAGCTTTGTTTCTCTTGTGTTCATTAACTAAAGATGTGAATAAACCCACACAAACAATTACCATACTGTTTGTGTGGAGGTTTGTATATGGACAGATGTAGTTATAATGCTTTATTGGCTGCTAGACTTTTCCATACAACACAGGCTGATTGCTATGAAGCGACTCATAGAAGCCCTGAGAGACTGATAACCGTGTCTGCCGTGTAGGCGGAACATGGGTTTTTGTCTTCATGGAAGACAAGTTCAAAGACCGTGATCCAGTTTCTATGGCAACCACATCCTTTTTCCTTTTGCAGCTTGGCTCCAGCGAAGGGTCCAACAGGTGGTGACAGGAGAGACCTGCGTCATCAGCCTATAAATAACCTGCCATGTGTCAGCCTGTCATCACAAGAGGAAACCCCGGACGGCGATGAACAGGAAATATTTGGAAATGAGAGGGGAGTTAAAGAGGACATAAATGTCAAAGCTCCCTAGGGATGAAAGTAAAAACAGAGATATGTTTGACATCACACAGGGTGTAGTGCAAGTGCATTACACACGATTCACAACAAAAAAAGCAAAATACTGGTCAGAAGAAGCAATGACATTGACATGGTTCACTGTAAATGGAATGGAAAGTATTTTCTCGGTTTTAATCAGTTAAAATCTGCCAGATAGCCTAGTGGTTAGAGCCTGAACTAAAAGGTTGACCCGGAACTAAAAGTAAACAAACCATTAGAAAGACAGTTTACCCTGACTAATGTTCAGATGTGAGGAAATTCTAAATTAAGTGTCAGCATGTTATGGAATATGGACCCTAGCCAAAAAACGATATTGGTACTAATCTTAGAGCCATAAGGCATATCCTGGTGGAGCCCTGCAAGGTGAAACTATGAGTGTTGTAGGCGGGGTAAGATAAGCAGTATTTAATCACACCTTGATCCTGAATTCCCAAGTAGAGTAAAACAAATGAATTGAATGTCATCACTCTAATCCTGAAAGGATAACAAACCTCTTTACACTGAAACAAGTGTCATGATTATTAAGCAATATGGACCAGGGTTGTTCTTAGTAAGGGCTGTTCTTAGTAACAACACAATGCCGATTTCCTGGATATAGCCATCAGACCATATACCATAGATGGCAACATTTTTTAGTTGTTTTTCTCTGGAGTACACTTTTGGTCAAAAGTACATACATTTTTCCAGTTTTTATTGAAACTCACACAATTTTATGTCTTAATATATTTTTTAATTAACGTATACAAAAAATAAACAAATGGAGACAAAAATATAAATGTGTCTTCTGATTCTGTTGTTGCTTTTGGCCTGCCAGTCCACTGCCAGACGTAGGAATTATTTGCATCAACTTTCAAGGCTTAATGTACTTCCATTGCTGCAGAACAGCTGTAAGTTTTTAACCCATTACTGTATTTTTTTACTCTGAAATATACATTAATTTCTTATTTTTGGTAACCTAAACCGTGATTTTAAAACCTCTGGCAGCTTACCACTTACTTTTGTACCATATTAGTTTATTCACGGGACTTGAACCTCTTAAAATTCAATTAAAACTAGGAGTAATAAAACCTTTGAGAGGTAGTGAAGATCCACCTGGTGTACAACCAGTGGTTGCATGTTGCAACATTGATCGCATTGAATTTTTTATAATTACGTCTAGCCCTAAGGCAGCAGGAGGATAAAAGTGAATTGCCTATATGACTAACTCTCAAATGTGTGCATGTCACAAGATGTTAGACGTTTTTGTTGCGCCAAGCTGAAAAATACAGTGGTTCTCTAAAGTATTCATCCTCCTTGGACTTTTCTATATTTTTCTGTAATACAACAAGAAGTCCAGAATATCAAAGTGAAAATAAAATAAATAAAAACATTTAAAAAAAAAATATATATATAATTTCTTTTCTAAATGAATAACAAATGGCAAACAAAAGATACTTGATAGCATAACTTCCTTTAGTCAATATTTGGTAGAGATACCTTTGGTAGTAATTATAGCCATGAGTCTATTGGACTGACTAACAGCTTTGCACATCTGGAAACTATTTTTGTTTTGTTTTGGACACAACACAAAATGATTGACACGCTGACTAACAGTTCACAACCCATGTGTCAATTAAGCAGACTCAAACAGCCTTGCAGGCAGAGGACGGATACAGCCGTCACCCTCAAGTGGATATGAAAACCTTTTCAGAATTCCACATTACATACGAGTGGACTCAAATTTTTACTCTTTAGACTTCCTTTTTGGACGATGAACCAAGCTGGAATTAGTAGACAGAGTAGAATTGAACACAGGTGTTGAGATGTAGAGAGGAGTAAGGATACAGCCAATTTACTGTTTCCAATGCACTTGCACATTGACCTATTTTTTGTCATTTTAAAGTCAACCTTTTAAAATTGTTGCACCATTTGTTTATAATCCGAAACTAACAAGTGAGGATAAATAATTCTAAAGTTGTCTTTTCAATGAGGGAGTATGATTCCACTTCAAAGGCATGTAATCAGTCTTAAAGCAGTTCAGTGCAAATTGCAAAAAAGGTTGTTTTTATATCCCACAGGTTGTTAACTACCTGTTTGAGTGTAAGAGGCAGTTTTCCTCATCTTAATGACATGCTATATGGCTACCTGTTCTGTTGGACAAGGTCTTGAGTTTTACCTTGCTCTAGACAGAATGTGATAAGAAACACGCACACTTATCGGCTGGGCAATGGCAGGCTAACCTATGGAACAGATGATTGCTCAATAGGAGCTGTGCTGTTAAGGTCAGAGGGCTCTCCTGGTCTGCTTGATTGACTGTAGTCTGTATTAGGGAGAGCAGATTAATGTTGTTTTAAAAGAAAAAGGTTAACACAGAGCACAAACACATTGACTGGAATGGCTACAATAACACTGGGCCAGCACACTTTGTATTTTAATACTGCCAGTCTCAATGAGAATGACTGTAGGTCGAAACAGTATAGCAACAAACATAACAACGCTATTGAAGCACTGTTGTATTGTCAAACCAATATGATTATAAAACACAAAACCTCAACAATTATACTAATCAAAAGGCAACAGATGTAACGTTAAGTTGCCTGCTGCTGTAAATAATGAAATTGCTACAGCGTTTTTTAAGTTACTCTGGATGGAGCGTCTTCTAAATAACTAAAATGATATATGTAAGTTGTAATTCAAATTTAACAATTAAGGAACATGTAGGGTGAAGGAACATGTAGGGTTTTTACTACAATAGTTGAGCATGTTGATGACTAAGTCTTTGTAAATCTACACGGTTGTAGACTGTGGGTTTGTGCTTGTGCTATGCATTTGTTTGTTTTGCTATATGTGAATGCTCCTTTTCCAATGTGGCTATTGAGCTTAACAAAAATGGACAGGTTGTTTGGTGGTGGTGGACCCTAGGTAACTGTACACTTTGACAGCAGTGATCCCTCAATACAATATAAAGCTCCTGTCGGCCTGAACAAGACTCATTCTCAGTGAGGGGAACCTCCTGGAATGTGGGGGAGGGGTTCTGATTCAATTCCCTGAAATGAATTGGTAAACATAACTGTCACGGAAAAGAAATAGGCTAACACTTAGGACAGCCTTTGTAAAAGTCTACAGTATGTACTGGAGGCATTGAGAGACCGGAGAGACAGAGCTACTCTAGCTAATTGGTACTTCCTGTGGCAGTGGCAGCTAGGAAAATTGACTATTACTATGTTTATTATAGTACTTTGGCAAATGTGACCATAACAATGGTCTATTCTACTATTTGTGAGTAATGTTTTTCTGATATGTAAAGATAACAAAAGTTATGGCGATCAGACTGATCGAAATCTAACTTGCTCTGTAGAAGATGAAGAGGCATTCAAGTGTATTATTTCTGAAAGGCTGAGTTTTTAACAACATAATTGAAAGCAGACCCAAGACAGGTGTTAATGGTCAAGCATGTTAAAGGCTGCCCTGTGTACAAAATCTTTTGAAAGATTATATTCAGCGACTTTAGTGCTCATAGGGGTTTGTTTCATGTCACAGTTAAAGACCTGGAAGCAGCCTACTGCTTCATTTATTATCAATTTGTATCTCTATGTTGTGGCTACTTCCCTGTCTGCATGTCTTGCTTCCTAGCCAAGTCTGTGTCCCTGGAATATGGGTATATGTCAAGACATATCCTACCATGACTCATCCTGTATTGGCAGTTGGGTTTGTTATGCTACCCCTCTTTAACTACCATGTTTATTATATCAACCCTTTTCATCTTTCTTTACTGTTATTGCTCTGAAAGAAGTGACTGAAGTTTGGAAAAACGACTTTCCTACATTAGGTATTGCAAAACTCTAAAGTTTTGCTTTGTCAGTGGCTGATGTGCATAATGAAATTGCATTTATGTTATTGTATAACTATTCTATGTCTATATGTCTATACAGTGTCCCTCAAGGTCCACGGCAAGCATCCTCTCTACCAAACAGTTACTTGAGATATTTAAATGTTCTTGCTGGTTTGAATTGCCGCACAATACAACTCCAACCAGGCAGACAATCAGATGTGCAATTAAGAGGGTGAGCAAATTGACTGACAACTTTATTTAGCTTGACAGGACTCTGACTCAACTGAGGAAGTCGTTAGTTTGCCTGGCTCAAACCTAGAATGTGGGGGACAGGTAGTGACTAGAAAACAGCACCCTGGAGTGCTTTGACACCTGGGAGTCATTGGCTCTTTGAGAACAAGAATCTGCCAAAACAGGTTAACCTCTCAAAATGTAAACCACCCAGCCATGAAATTATCCACAGCCTTCGATTCCTTCAGATAAACATCACTCTGTAAGCAGCCAAAGTGCTGACAAGTGAGGATTGCTGTTTAGTATGTTGTCTACCACCTGGGTATTTTATGTTGATTTAATCCATATCACCCAGCCACTATGATTTGCAGTGTTCTGATAAGCCCTGACTCATTGTACACATTTACCATGGCAAACATTCAGGTTTCCAAGGGCAACGCTCCCTTTTGTATGAAAAAGCTATTGGCTATTGAAAGGAAAAATGGTTTCCAGTAATATAGACTGAGTTGATGCAACAGTGAAATTGTGCAGTCGAGGACGTATCGATACAGACATGAAATGAAATGTAAATGCTTGTAAGACACATCAGATGAATAATAACCAGGTCCAAAGCCCTTGATGTTAGCCCATGCATGTTAAACTATGCAGCTGTCCCCGCAGCCCACACAATAAAATGCTGAGTGGGTGGTCTCACTAAACTTTGGACTGGCTGACCAGTCTTTCGCTGAACCCACCAATAAGTACAAAACAAGAAGCAGAAACAGCCATATTTGGGAGAGCGCTGAAACAAGCAAAGCACATGAAAGATCCAGTCAATGTGAAAAATGCTTTTCCTAGATTAAGAAATGGCCATATGAACTAATTTACACTGGGGCCCATCGTGTCACAAGGTGTAAGAGCATGGGTTCAAATCCCACTGCTCTTTCATCAAAAACTCCCTAGCTTTCCTCAAGGTCTCAATCAATAAATCATAAAATTCATAGAGGAATCTCAAAAAATATATCTGATTCATCAGGTGTTGGTGGAATGCAAGCACGACACGCATATACACAGGTACCCAAGACAGTCTAATACAATACTTGCCACAATATTGATCCAGTTTCAAGGCTCAGCAAGGGGTAGCGTTTAGCTAGATCTTAAAAACACACACCCAGGCCAAAAACCACCATGCACAAATATCCAAAACACACACAGATCATCAAACCCATCCAAGTCACACCTATGACAAATACATGTTACACATTCTGCTAACAAGCAGAACCTTGAACGCACACATGCCCTGCATTAAAAGGGATTTCTCTTCAGAGATAAGCATACCGCTTTATATTACGTTCTCACTCATACACTCCACAATACAAGCTCAGGTGGTTGGGTGTTCTATATTAACAGGTGTGTGTCCCTTTCTCCAAATACAGAGCTTGTTATCCAAATAAAAACAAACGCACTAGGGCACCCTGAGCAAACTGTAACCCACTTGAAGGTCATCTTTGCAAAAAATTTGACTGCAACACTTTAAAATATAAAGTGAGCAAAATATTTCGCAGTAGTTTGTGAAGAAAGCTATTTTGTGTGTGTTGTGTAATGAAAGATGTGTTTTGGAAGGTTTGTGAAGGTGCCGTGTTGTCTGGTGTCTCAACTCAGTTGAACATCCTAATCACACACCAATTGGCCTATTTGCATCCATACACAGTGGGGGTCAAGGTACCCATCTGTACCATCTGCTCAGACAAACAAGGTGCACGGATGGACAATTCAACAAAGTAGATGACTTCTGTTGGATTAACCCATGAACGGATTAACTCTCCGATAGGTTTCAATGCTGTACGTGTTATGTATCATTTGTTACAGGTAAATGTTTACCAGGTGAAGAATCCTGCAAGACCAGGTCTCTAGCTTTGGATGGTGCTAATTGAATTTATGTAAATGCATGAATGACAGTTTCTTTGTTTTCATTGATTCAGCCAAGGTGAAATTCTCCTATTAAAGCTGTAAAGAGGGAGTTTGGAATCAGCCTGTCTGGGTGGGATGAATAGTGAAGTTTGACTTAGTTCTTGGAGTCTGACTTTAACAGAAGCTCCTAGCACACTTTTGTGCAATAGCGTCTTAAATACTTATGGTATAATTGTAGACCGCTAGTTGGGAGGACATTGAATCGTGTTGGTATATAACCTTGTATTGTATAGTTGATTACTTGATTGGAATAAATTGTGTTACTTTGTAATATAGATTACTACAGCATCCCTTGTTCATCTCTGTACTCAAGATTGTAGGGCTGCTGGTAATTACACACACATAAGTACGTCTAAGCAATAATCTTCCTACCTGTCCACTCAGGAGCATTAGAAGGGGTTTTCCATTCCCCCCCACTATGTGTGTGTGTATGTGTACACTAACGGTCAAAAGTTTTAGAACACCAACATTTTTCCTGTTTTAATGTTTTGATTAACAAAATGTAATCAAAATGTTTACTCAAAGTGGCCACCTTTTCCAGACATAACAGCCAAACACTTGTGCCATTCTTTCTACAATGGAAATCAAATATTGTTTGGAAAGTTATTCGTAACAGTGTTGCAGATGTTCCTATTAATAGGACCTTTGTCCAGTTTTCAGTTGGTGCTTCATGGCCCAGTCAAACTTCTTTTTTGTATTTTGCCATCTTACCAATGGCTTTCTTACTGCCACTTGAGCTGTCAAACCCACAGCTCGAAGTATTCTCTTCAAAGCTGAAACTTCAAAACAGTATTAAGCTGTGTTGGAAGTTTTTGTCCTGTGAGCCACATATCACGCAAGTTGTTGACTCAGAAATGTGTCTTTTTATTCTGTGGGTCTGCTAGGCCTCTTCCTGTCAGAGCTTTCTAATAACTATTGGTGGTATTGGAAACTGTACTCACGGGCACCTTCGCTTTCTTTGCAATTTCTCTAAAGGAAAGAGCTACACATTTAAGGGTTATAATAGTCAGTCATCCTTTGTTAGTTGCCTTTTTCTCACCATTATGATAGCAATCTACTACTTCTTGCAGCACAATACTGCTTGTATACAGACAGACGGTTTGTTAGTAATCAACAAAAGTTACAGGGAATCTAAGAATTGTTAGCATCAACTGTCAAGGCTTCATTTCCTTCCATTGATGCAGAACAGATGTAAGTTGTTAACCCATTCCTTAAAAAGGGCCTTTTTATAACTCCAAAATGTACTTTATTTTTCTGATTTTGGTAACCTAAACTTTTCTTTAAAAAAACACTACAGGTTAAAGTACCATTCCAGATTATTAATTGGACTGCATACATTTTAATAAAAACAGGAAAAATAGGGGTGTCCTGAAGCGTTTGACCAGTATTGTAAATGTATAGGCATTCATACAGTTGTGCTCTAAGGTTTGCCTACCCTTGGATAATTAATAATATATGTTCCATTTGTAAAGAAAACATAAGTGAGCAGGTAAAAAACATGTATTTTATGTCTTATGGGATTCACATTCAACTGTAGGTCATCAAAGAAAGGCACAATAATAAAACAAAACATGGCAACAAAGAAAAAAATGAAATGACCCTTTTCAAAAGACTGCCTAGCCTTAATTCTTTATACTGTGTATTGCCCCCTTTAGCATCAATGACAGCAAGCAATCTTGTGTAATAGTTGTCTATGAGGCCCCAAATTCTTGCAGGTAGTATAGCTGCCCATTTTATCTTGGCAAAATGCTATTAGGTCATGAAAAGTCTTTGGTCGTCTTACATAAACCACACATTCTGTTCACTATAGGCATTGTTGACCTCTCTCCAAACACCACAAAGCTCTATTTTGGTCTTGTCACTCCATATTACAGTGTGCCAGAAGCTGTGAGGCTTGTTGGGCATGTTGAAACCAGGCTTTTTTTGTGGCATTGGTGCAATAAAGGCTACTTTCTAACAAACACATTGACTATTTATACACATACAACAATTGCAAGCATTTTCACCTGTGTGTGTCACCTGGTGTGTCTGTAAAAAGGCCAAACATTCAATGGTTTGTCAACTTTTGATCAGGGCCAGTTGGGTAATTTCTGTTATCATAATGATTAAAAAAAGAGCTAAACAACTATGTAATAATAAATGGCTTTATATGATCAATATCCCTTAAATTAAAGACACACATTTATATCCTCATGGGGCCCTGGAAAACTAAATTGCATGCTCCTTGCCCTAATCTAAATTTTAACCCTTACCCTAACCTTATCCTTAACATAACCCTAATCTAAACCTAACCTAAACCTCAATAAAGAATCATTTATGCTTTAACAAGATGCCTAACCTGAACCCTAAACTTAACCAGCAATGCCTGGAAAACCCAATTCTATCTTTAAAATGAATTGTAAGTTTGACACTAAACCTAAACCCTGAGCCGGATATTTACTTTCCCCTCATAGGGCCCTACAATATGTCCCTATGAGGCATGTTTTTCAGGTTTTACAATAGTAATGGGGAAAAAATGGCCCACAAGGTAACGAAAACAAGCGCACACACACAAACACACCCACACCCACACCCACACACCCTGCCTTGATTAGAGCTTTGCACACTCTTGACACTGTCTCAACCACCTTCATCAGTACTCACTTGGAATTGAGTGTGCCTGGATACTGTGGGTTACTATGTGTAAGGCAACAAAAGGTGAACATTATGCAAGGGGCTGGTGACTTTCTTTACCCACTGTATACAGATCCCCTGCTGATTTTGTATGTCTGCCCACTGACAGAGAAATTATCAGTCTATAATCTTAATGGTAGGTTAATTTGAACAGTGAGAGATACTCCTCAAGTATTTGATCCCCTGCTGATTTTGTACGTTTGCCCACTGACAAAGAAATGATCAGTCTATAATAACTTATCAAGCAAGCAGCTTGGTAAGGTGACTAAAGTTGGTGCAATTATTCACAAATGGAAGAAACACAAAGGAATTGTCAATCTCCCTCGGCCTGGGGATCAATGCAAGTTTTCACCTCATGGAGCTACAATGATCATTACAACGGTGAGGAATCAGCCCAGAGCAACATGGGAGGATCTTGTCAATGATCTCAAGGCAGCTGGGACCACAGTCACCAAGAAAACAATTGGCAACACACTACACCGTGAAGGTCTGAAATCCTGCAGCGCCTGAAAGGGCCTTCTGCTCAAGAAAGCACATGTACAGACCCGTCTGATGTTTGCCAATGAACATCTGAATCATTCAGAGGAGAACTAGGTGAAAGTGTTGTGGCCAGATAAGACCAAAATCATGCTATTTGACATCAACTCAAGTCGCCGTCTTTGGAGGAGGAATGCTGCCTATGACCCCAAGAACACCATCCCCACAGTCAAACATGGAGCTGGTCACATTACGCGTTAGGGGTGTTTTTCTGCTAAGGAGACACGACAACTTCGCTGCATTAAAGGGACGGGGCCATCTGCTGTCAAATCTAGGGTGAGAACCTCCTTCCCTCAGCCAGGGCATTGAAAAAAAGCATGAGAATGACCCAAAATACATGGCCAAGGCAACAAAGGTGTGGCTCAAGAAGAAGCCCATTAAGGTCCTGGAGTGGCTTAAACAGTTTCCAGACCTTAATTCCATAGAACATCTTTGGAGGGAGCTAAAGGTTTGAGTTGCCAAATGTCAGCTTCGAAACCTTAATAACTTGAACTAGATCTGCAAAGAGGAGTGGGACAAAATCCCGTCTGAGATGTGTGCAAACCGGGTGGCCAACTACAAGAAACGTCTGACCTCTGATTGCCAACAAGGGTTTTGCCATTAAGTGCTAAGTCATGTTTTGCAGAGGGGTCGAATACTTAATTCGCTCATTAAAATGGAAAGGCGTTTTCTGGATTTTTTTGGGTTGTTATTCTGTTTGTCACTGTTCAAGTAAACCTACCATTAAAATGATAGACTGATAATTTCTCTGTCAGTGGGCAGATGTACAAAATCAGCAGGGAATCAAACACTCACTGTATATTAATATACACATGTAATTGCATGTATGTGATGCCATTACAAAACAAGTTTTTGCCTCATATTCATAATTTCATCATATTTTTATAAGCCTTGAGTATACAGCAAATCGTCATTATCCTCAGTTTAAAATCTCACCTACTGTAAGTGGCTCCTCCACTTACAGTAGGCTTACATTATGGCAGCCTTCACAGATGGCAAGCACAGTGCTGATATAGTTCTGCTCAATTGCCCTTGCTTAGAGGTCTGAAAACAATGATGCCAACCAACGTCTGACTGTGAGTCACCTAATTGACATTTATGTAATTGAATACACGTGGGAATGATGACTGACATGAATAACAGATTAGGTGTTTTTCAGCAGACACGCGAGAAGAGCATAAGATGAGCTAAGTAACTTTATTAATTGTTTGTTGTGGTGTGTTAAACAAATGTGATTCCAGAGTTAAGTGTCACTGACATTAATACCAGACTAGGGCCATTTTCAGAAGGCCAGGGCACCTCTTGACAAATTAAAGCTTAAAACAATTCCCATGAACACAATAATGTTGCTAAATCTATGGACTGCAAAATCCATGAAAACTCTAAGATACTGACCCATCTAAAGCGGATCCAGTTCCTTTTAATCCATTCCTCTTTACAACAGAGCTGGAACATCTGAAACATTAAATGCCTGCTTCACACCTCTATTATTGGCCTGGACACCTGCTTGTTGATGCTGCGCAATCTTGATCTAACTCCTCTGATCCCCATATGTTTATTCTCATTATTGCTGTCCAAGGTTGGATGGTCAGGTGCCTTTTGGTACATAGTCAACCTCAGGCCACCCAACCTTGGACAGCAATAATGTGAAATGAATTCCCTATAGGTTACAATCACTTTGTGGTTTGTTCAAGGTGATGACTATGAAATGTCATACCAACAATAATACACCTAGCTGATTCTGTTTCAAAGGTGACATATTTGCAAAATACACTGCTCAATAAAATTAAGAGAACACAATCATCATAGTATAACATCAAGTCAATTAGACTTCAGGGATATCAATCTATCCAGTTAGGAAGCGTAAGCGATTATGAATCAATGTCACTAGTTTTGGTGCAAATGAAAGTGACAACAGGTGCCCTGGAGTGGCAAGAAAAACAACCCCCAAAATGGAATGGTTTTGCAGGTGCTGGCCATAAACAATTGTTCTCTCCTTATAATTTCTGACAGATTCTTCTCTAGTTTTGCATTTTGCTAGTCACTACTGGTAGCACGAAACGGTCCCTGTAGCCCATTCAGGTTTCACAAGTAGTCCAGCTCGTCCAGTATGGCACATCCATACATCCATCGCAAAAAGGTTTGCTTATGTCTCCCTGTACAGTCTTGTGAGCATGAGGAGAGCTGGACAGGGTCGTAGAAGGGCATAAACCCAGCAGCAGGAACGGCATCTGCTCCTTTGCGTGAGGAAGAACAGAACAAGCACTCAGAGCTCTACAAAATGATCTCCAATGCGCTACTGGTGTGCATGTTTCTTACTAAACTGTCAGAAATAGACTCCATGAGGGTGGAATGAGGGCCCAACGTCCTCTAGTGGGACCTGTGCTCACAGTCCAGCACCGTGCAGCTCGACTGGCATTTGCCAGAGAAAACCAGACACGGCAGGTCCACCATTGGTGCCCTGTTCACTTCACTGATGCAGGTTAACACTGAGCACGTGACAGATGTGAGTCTGCATCCTACAAAGTCAAGTAGCACCACAGACTGTCCAGGAGCTCACTGATGCCCTGATCCAGGTCTGGGAGAAGATCCCCCAGGACACGTTGCCGGACAAATTTGCATGTATGTACACTAACTACTCTCAGATCTGATCATTCATTCATTTTGCTCTTCCGCTTGTTCCAGTTTCTTTTCAGTTGATGGGGTGTGCACACTGAATGACTCAGGAATAGTTTACACAACCTTAATAACAACTTCTTACATATAATTATTGAGGCAATATAATGCATGGGAGGATAGTAAACAGCTGTGCTTCAGAAATACAAAATTTAGATACAAAATTTTGTCACTTGCAATTGTAGGCACCTACAAGTAGGCCTTTCACATGCTATGTGAAAGAGGAAATACATTTTCTAATTGGCATTCATGCTGGTTTACACTTAAAAATATCTTACCTACAACATAGTTTTCATCTTCAGACCTATGGTACTATTGATGGTTTTCATTTGAGACCTCCAATCAATAACAGATTCAGAATAACCAGGAGGATGCAATTAACTAGCAGGTAGAGAAGAAAACTAGCCAGTATAAAATATGAGTGTTAACTGCTTTGTCACCACATAAAAAACTCACTGTAAAAAGCAAATTTTTTAATAAGCAAATGGTACAACTCCTTTGTATAATCCACACAAGAATTAACAAAAAGAGTAATCCAACAGCTGGCAGTCATAACAGTTTTTGGCAGGCTAAACGTTTGATTCAACTGACTTCTACGAGGTACTTGGAGATTAATAAATACAGACAATAACAACAGTTGTCTAACATACAACCCTCTTTCATTCACTACATGAAATAAATTATATTTAAAAGAGGCCCCAGTGGACCTACTTCAAATGTCTGGTGTTGGTTAATCCTGGTACTGGAGACCCAGGAGATGCACATTTTAGTTTCAGTCCTAACACAACACACCAGATAAAAATATTCGATACATCACCTATAAGGTGAAAGATCCATTTGATTCAGTTGTGTAGTGGTAGAGAAAGAACAAAAACCGCTCAGTAATAGGAAACACGGCTCTAGTCCATAGCAGGATATGGTAAGTACTAATGGTGTGGAAGAAAATGGCACCGCCTAGGGGCAAAATGAATTACCTTCAGTCAAGAGAGAATTACCGCCAACAAGGAGAATCATTTTACATTTCTAGAACTTTTCTGTGGTTCAAATAGGATAACTGTTACATATCCCATTCTGTCATTCTTCACAGTAAGTAACAATTCAAATATGTGCCATGATAGTAGATATGAAGAGAACAAATTATGAATATGAATAATAAACCTGGAATCACATTTCAAAATCTTGAGCAAAACAAAATAGAGTTAACAATGTGTATGCTCAGAATTATAAGGTTCCATCTGTGTTCAATATGATTCAGAGATATTGATTTTTTACATAGTATATTTATTTGTATAGATTAACAAGGCCATACCGCTTGTTGTACTTCGGGTAAGTCATAAAAATCCTGGCACAATTGGAAATGATCCTTTTTGGAATAGTTCAAATGCAGATGGAACCTTTACAATTCTGAGAGCTCTGATCCTGTTTGTAATTATAAGGTTCCATCTCACCATCACTATATAAAACATTTTCAAAGGATGAATATAGTCATATTGCAAAACATTGTTCCAACACATACATGTGAAAAATGTATACATTAATAAGATTTTGAAATAACATCATATTTACATTTGAATCATTAGAACATTTATATTCAACATGTCAATAAAAATGCAGTTAGGCAATAGCATCAAGTTTGAAACACCTTACACATTAAGCATATCTTCATTTTTTTACTCAACACAAAACTCATAATATTTCGTGTTGTTAGTGTTTTGTTATTGTTTTTTTGTGTAACCACACACATACATGGCCATGACTGCACTCCTGAACACATAAAAACTCTTGTATCTAGATTTGTTAGCTATTGAGCTGATAATATCAGTACCTAGTTACTAAGCCAGCTAGCTGCACATCTAGTTGCTAGGCGGATAGCTAAAGCAATTAAAAGTTTACTTAGCTTGCTAACGTTAACTTGCCACTTTGAAACATGATGGGCAAATAGGCTAGATATAGTCACCGTAGCTAATTACTTTAGCTATCAATTTTGCATACTATTAATAAACCGCAATATGGCTAACTTCTATGATATTTTTAAAAAATTACACGTTTTCAGAAAAATAACACCACACAAAGATTAATAAAAATCCCAAAAAACAATATGTAAATAACCCAGATGGAATCTTATCATTTTAAACTAACGAATGGGCCTAATGCATTTACAGGCTTCCAATTAACACAACACTAATTCAACAGGCTGTAGTGAATTAGCATTCAGACCAAGTAGCAGTGTTAAAAGGTCTAAAAATAACTAAAAAGATACATTCAAAAAACATTTAAAAATGCCAGCTCACAATAAACGTCTTCTAAAGCACATATTCATATCATAACTGTTTGGTCCTGACAGTCAGTTCAAACAAAAAATACCTGAATACACTGAAAGCATCCATCCCTGCCTCACTGAAAACAAGCAACATTTCTTCCCCAGTGAAATTCATACAATTACATTTAAGCAAATAAGCAGTAATATAATATTTTTTTTAATGTTTTTTCACCCATGTACTGAATCCCTGGCGTTACAAGCATCATGCTCAACAGAACTGTGTGACAAAAAAATACACAAAAGCTAATCTAAGTTTATCTCACAATCAAACCCAGAGGTGTATACCACAAAGCATTATGAAAGCGTTATCCACCTAATTTGCCAAAATTGTTTATGGGAGAGTTTCAAATTGGCATGACCAAGCAGACAATAGCACTTGGCTTGTCCTTTGAAAGTGTGACTCACTGCCCCCATTAACCACAACTACAGCCAGGGATAGCCATGAATAAATGTCCAAAGCACACTGTCTAAGCCAGTCCAGCAGAATTATGGGGCAAAAAGAAGAGACCTAAACACATCAAATATCTAGCTATCCAGTTAAGCCCACACCCTAGGAATCCACAAAAAAAGCTTGATCACCTGTGTCAAAATAGGTGTGTTTGCATAAATTACTTGCATAAGAGGTAAAAAAAAAGTACATTAGAAGGCAAAGGCTACTTCCTGTAAGTTACAATGCAGCCAAGTGAGTGCGTATGGCTTGAGGCTTTGTGAATCATGTTCTAAAAAACAGCGCATACAATACATTGGGGAGAACAAGTATTTGATACACTGCTGCTTTTGCAGGTTTTCCTACTTACAAAGCATGTAGAGGTCTCTAATTGTTACCATAGGTACACTTCAACTGTGAGAGACGGGGGGGGAAAAATCAGAAAATCACATTGTATGATTTTTAAATAACTAATTAGCATTTTATTGCATGACATAAGTATTTGATCACCTACCAACCAGTAAGAATTCTGGCTCTCACAGAGCTGTTAGTTGTTCTCTAAGAAGCCATCCTGTTCTCCACTCATTACCTGTATTAACTGCAACCGTTAGAAATCTTTACCTGTATAAAAGACATCTGTCCACACACTGAATCAGACTCCAACCTATCCACAATGGCCAAGACCAGAGAGCTGTGTAAGGACATCAGAGATAAAATTGTAGACCTGCACAAGGCTGGGATGGGCTACAGGACAATAGGCAAGCAGCTTGGTGAGAAGGCAACAACTGTTGGCGCAATTATTAGAAAATGGAAGAAGTTCAAGATGACGGTAAATCTCCCTCGGTCTAGGGCTCCATGCAAGACCTCAACTCATGGGGCATCAATGACCATGAGGCAGGTGAGTGATCAGCCTAGAACTACACGGCAGGACCTGGTCAATAACCTGAAGAGAGCTGGTACCACAGTCTCATAGAAAAGCATTAGCAACACACTACGCCGTCATGGATTAAAATCCATCAGCGCACGCAAGGTCCCCCTGCTCAAGCCAGTGCATGTCCAGGCCTGTCTGAAGTTTGCCAATGACTCTCTGGATGATCCAGAGGAGGAATGGGAGAAGGTCACTGTGGTCTGATGAGACAAAAATAGAGAAACTCCACTCGCCTTGTTTGGAGGAAGGAGGATGAGTACAACCCCAAGAACACCATCTAAACCGTGAAGCATGGAGGTGGAAACATCATTCTTTGGGGATGCTTTTCTGCAAAAGGGACAGGACGACTGCACCGTATTGAGGGGAGGATGGATGGGGCCATGTATCACGAGATCTTGGCCAACAACCTCCTTGCCTCATTAAAAGCATTGAAGATGTGTCGTGGCTGGGTCTTCCAGCATGACAACGACCCGAAACACACAGCCAAGGCAACTAAGGGGTGGCTCCGTAAGAAGCATCTCAAGGTCCTGGAGTGGCCTAGCCAGTCTCCAAACCTGAAATCTGTATTGCCCAGCGACAGCCCCAAAACCTGAAATATCTGGAGAAGGTCTGTAAGGAGGAGTGGGACAAAATCCCTGCTGCAGTGTGTGCAAACCTGGTCAAGAACTACAGGAAACATGATCTCTGTAATTGCAAACATCGGTTTCTGTTCCAAATATTAAGTTATGCTTTTCTGATGTATCAAATACTTGTCATGCAATAAAATGCTAATTAATTATTTAAAAATCATACAATGTGATATTATGGATTTTTGTTTTAGATTCTGTTTCTCATAGTTGAAGTGTACCTATGATAGAAATTACAGACCTCGACATGCGTAGTAAGTAGGAAAACCTGCAAAATCAGCAGTGTATCAAATACATATTCTCCCCACTGTAGGTGTATAAAAATGTTAACATGCCCATAGGAATTCATCCATCAAAACACATTTGAGGAAACCAAGTACAACAGCTAGTTCACCAACAGGGCAGAGGGAAACACCGGCTATAGTCCTGAGTTAAGAAGACAGTCAGTCCTAGTTAATGTTTTGAAAACAGTATCCTTGCAAAGGTTTCAGACTGTTCTGCCACTGTAGTGCAGCTTCCTGGAAGGGAATATTCTCAGTACTCCTAGAACTACTCAGCACGATCAACGCATTGGGACAAAGCCCATTTCAGGAGCGTTTCCCAGGATGATGGTGCTGTGAGTAAAGGAGGGGGATGGGCTGGCCAAGCGGAAGGCTGGATTATGTGAGAGCAGAGAGTGCCTCCTGCTACTAAGTGGGCCACATGGGTAGACGACAGGCCATCTGTCCTGGTGGCCCGAGCACCCAGCTGGTGGAGGCCCGTTGGTGGACTCCGAGCACCTAGTGGAGGGAGACCCAGACCAGACCCCTGAACACCCAGCAGAGGGAAGCCCATGAACTGAACCAGAGCAGGTAGCAGGGGGACGAAGTTCAGTAGAGGACAAAGAGTGAGTCGGGGACCTGGACTCTGAGCCAACTTTCACCTCCTGGCCACGGGCGGTTTTGGTGGTGCTGGGGGGGCACATGCCCTGCAGCTCAGAAGAGTGGACAACCTTCGCCAGAAGATCCTTAGTGCTCTGAGTGCACTGTGCAACAACAAGAGAACAGAAGAAAAAATAGGAACATTTAGAAAAGGAGAACAGAAAAAAAGGAAAACGACAAAAGGATGAGGAAGCACAGGACTGATGGCAACAGTATGATGGGAACATTGAACGAGGAAAACATAGGAACTGAAAACAATGTGCGTTAAAAGCAGCGTGAGATAAAAGCAAGAGCTTTAATGTTTTTTGCGGCCAAGAAAGGAGTTACATGTAATTGTGGAGATCAGGTTAGTGACGGATAGGGAAGGGGGAGCCTATTAGACCATAATGCTCAGGTGGTTTTCTTCAGTTCACAATAATCAACAGCATCATGCAATATGGTTAACATATTACGGTATGGTAGTCATTTGTGGGAGAAAGTGTTGAAGTTGGATAAAATATGACAGTGGTGTTCTTAAGCTACTGTGACTGACCAAATCATCAGCGTGACATCCACATGCCTAGAATGGGTTGAGACAGAGAAGTATTAATCAAGAAAGGTGAAAGATAAGTTGTCACAAAGTGGCAGAGAGGCATGCAGGACCAAATTTCAGACACCATGATGAAACCCCAACAGATCACGGGCTCTGCGCCCAACCCCTTACAACACCTTTCAGCTTTGCCCAAGTGAGTGACACATTTCGCTCCAACTGACGAATACTCAACTGAAGATAACACAGACTGAAACCGGATGATTTATCCCAACACTGATATTTCTTGTATTCTGATGCAATTTTACACAAGTACACATAACACAGGTAAAGGCAAGAGTGAAGGTGTGGTGACGGGTTAGAGCGGGAGCCCTACTCTTACCATCAACCCTCTACATGAAGAAGTTGCCCCTCAGGATGTGCAGGTCAGGGCATAATCCTGACAATTCTCCTCCTATAGTGGGGTGGGGGTGAACACAGTAGAAAACATTTTCCATTTTCCTCTGCAGCATCACCATCCTGCCAGAGCATCAGTTCATCTACAAGGTCATCAACAAACTATATAGAAGTAAAAAAAATACAGAATTGGTCTATTTAAATGATTAAATTAATTAGAAAAATACAATGCAGCTTTATTTTAATTACAAACTCAAACGCCAATTGGCGTAGGCATTTGGCGGTTCTAGTGTTAAATGTACGCAGGCTCACCAAGCCATTAATTTCCCCACACTGCACATCAAACCTGAAAGTAATATTAATGATCAACGTGTGTGTGAGGACACACTCAGTGACAACCACAGATGGCAGGGGCAAGAGTACCGAGAGAAAGTCAATGAAGCACAATGAGATCATACCAGGAAGTGGGGAAAAAGACATTCAAGGTTCCAGGTACACTGATGCTAAAACAGTTACAGAAACATATTTCTATAATAAGAGAAAAAACATTTTAGCCCTTGCTGATTTTGTACATTTGCCCATGTCAAAAGTGGATATTAAGTCTACACACCCCTATTAAAATGCCAGGTTTTTGTGATGTAAAAGAATGAGACAAAGATTAATCACTTTTGACACTTTTAATATGACCTATAATGTGAAGAAATTCAATTAACATTTTCAAGGGGGAAAAACTAAAAATAAAAAACTTACAATAACTTGGTTGCATAAGTGTACACACCCTCATAACTGGGAATGTGGCTGGGTTCAAAATTGACCAATCCCATTCAAACTCAAAATAGAAGTTATTAAAGTGACTCTGATTAATCACAAATTCAGTTCAGCTGTTTTTTTTTTGTTGCATCTCAGAGCAAAAGCCACGGTCCGCAGAGAACATCCAAAGCATCAGAGGGATCTCATTGTTGAAAGAAATCAGTGAGGAGAAGATTAAAAGAATTTCCAAAGCATTAGATATACCATGGAACACAGTGAAGACAGTCATCATCAAGTGGAGAAAATATGACACAACAGAGACATTACCAAGGACTGGACATCCCCCCAGAATTTATGAAAAGATGAGAAGAAAACTGGTCAGGGAGGCTTTCAAGAGGCCTGCAGCAACATTAAACAAGCTGCAGGAATTTCTAGCAAGTACTGGCTGTGTGCTACATGTGACACCAATCTCCCATATTCTTCATATGAATGGGCTCTGGAGGTAGGGTGGCAAGATGAAAGCCTTTTCTTACAAAGAAAAAATCCCAAAGCACGTGGGAAAATGTTATGGTCTGATGAAACCAAGGTTGAACTTTTTGGCCATCCTTCCAAAAGGTATGTTTGGGCACAAGAGCCACATTGCACATCACCCAAAGAACACCATACCCACAGTGAAGCATGGTGGTGGCAGCATCACGCTTTGGAGCAGTTTTTCTTCAGCTGGAACCGGGCCTTAGTCAGGGTGGAGGGAATTTTGAACAGTTCCAAATACCAGGCAATTTTGGCACAAAACCTTCAGGCGTCCGTTAGAAAGCTAATGAAGTTCACCTTTCAGCACAACAATGATCCAAAGCACACATCCGAATCCACAAAAGCATGGCTTCACCAGAAAAATTATATTTTGGAATGCCACAGGAGATGTCCTCGCATTCTGACAGATTTGGAGTGCTTTTGCAAAGAAGAGTAGGCAAATATTGCCACGTCAAGATGTGCCATGCTAATAGACTCCGACCCAAAAAGACAGAGCTGTAATAAAATCAAAAGGTGCTTCATACAATAAAATCTAAAGGTGCTTCATACAAAGCATTAGTTTAAGGGTGTGCACACTTACGCAACCAGGTTATTTTGAGTTTTTTTCCCCAATCAAAGATTACAGTGTGTTTTTTAATAGAATTGTTCACGTTATACATCACATTAAAGGTGGAAAAAGTTGTGACATGATTTCTCTTTGTCTAATTTTTTACATCACAAAACCTGGCATTTTAACAGGGCTGTGTAGATCAAGTCATTGTGGTTGAGGCTGACGTTTGGCAACTCGAAAATTCAGCTGCCCCAGACCTTAATTTCTATGGTCTGGAGACTTGTTAGGCCACCCCTGGACCTTAATGTGCTTCTTTTTGAGCCACCCCTTTGTTGCCTTAGCCATGTGCTGAGGGTCATTGTCATGCTGGAATACCCATCCACAACCTATTTTCAATGCTCAGGCTTAGGGAAGGATGTTCTCAACCAAGATTTGATGACACATGGCCCCGTCCATTGTCCTTTTGATGCAGTGAACTTGTTTTGTCCCCTTAGCAGAAAAAAACGTCCAAAGCATGTTTCCACCTCCAATGTTTGATGGTGGGAATGGTGTTCTTGGGGTCATAGACAGCATACCTCCTCCAAACACGGAGAGTTGAGTTGATGTTAAAAAGCTTGATTTTGGTCTTATCTGACCACAACACTTTCACCCAGTTCTCTGAATCATTCAGATGTTCATTGGCAAACTTCAGACGGGCCTGTACATGTGTACAGCAGGGGGACTTTCTTGAGCAAGTGGACCTTGCGGGCACAGCAGGTTTTCAGTCCTTCACGGCGTAGTGTGTTACCAATAGTTTTCTAGGTGAATATGGTCCCTGCTGCCATGAGACCATTGACAAGATCCTCCCTTGTAGTCCTGGGCTGATTCCTCACCGTTCCCATGATCACT
Source organism: Esox niger (assembly GCA_016801105.1). Classification (NCBI taxonomy): domain Eukaryota; kingdom Metazoa; phylum Chordata; class Actinopteri; order Esociformes; family Esocidae; genus Esox; species Esox niger. The sequence goes on from JACXGJ010005478.1 coordinate 32,027, forward strand.
GCAACTCCAAGATGTGAGATCTTCCATGGAGACCCAGACTGAGGGAGTTATTTTGTCTTTCTTCCATTTGTGAATAATCGCACCAAGTGTAGTCACCTTCTTACTAAGCTGCTTGGCGATGGTCTTGTAGCCCATTCCAGCCTTGTGTAGGTCTACAATCTTGTGCCTGACATCCTTGGACAGCTCTTTGGTCTTGGCCATGGTGGGGAGTTTGGAATCTGATTGATTGCTTCTGTGACCAGGGGACTTTTATACAGGTAACAAGGGGAGATTAGGAGCCCTCCCTTAAAGAGTGTGCTAATAATCTCAGCGGACTTTTGGGAAAAATACAACATCCTTTTTTCCAGGTGAATAGGCTATAGAAATGGCATGTCTTTACGGATCTCTCCTAGGGGTTCTGGTCGGGCTAATGAGTTGATTTCAACGCCAGTGCATACTTCCAGTCTCCTTGTTTTAGCCCAGGCATTTGTCTATAAGTGACATGAATAAGGTCTCAAAAAAGTAGGGATTTTTTTAATACAACTTCAGTTTTGCCTAGTGAATGATATTATCATGTGCATTAATATGATAAAACCAATACCTGTGCTTTGTTCTATAGGGACATAGCCGGCTCTCACTTACAATGTCCCACTAGCCCCTTGAAGGAAGTAGGGGCAATTTGCCCATTGGGTTAAAACACTGAGGACAGGATGGAGGAAGACATAACCAGGGGCAGGAAGGGATAAAGGAACAAATGTTGTCTTTACAGAATGAATATGCAGTCTTAGCCCCACCCCTTGAAATGCATACGTACAGATGATATTTCTGTGTTACTTTAGATGTCTCAAGGTTTATTCAGTAAAGTATGACACCGCTCTCCTTGCAAGAAATGAACTGCAAATTATGCAAAGAGAATTTTGTCTCTATACTTACTTCCTAGAAGTGTTCTAATTGTTGGAATTACCATCACAAACCCAGTGTCCTCATCTGCTACAATACCAATATGTTGTGCATTTGAGTAGCATGTCAACACGCCATGATTGTGTAGAACTGTTATAATTATTACTGTGGCCCATCTCTTACCTTGCACAATTCCTGTAATTGACCACTGATTGCTAATTGACAACAAGCATTTTCACCAAAGGCATGCTGCCAACTGTCAAGTTTACAGAACTGCTTCCGTTTCTGTCGGCAGTAATACAACACCCGGCAACACTGATTATCCCACACTCACGTTTGTTTTGCATTCCTTTAGCACATCGTAAAATGTTATCAAACAGAAACTGACTGCCTCAATGCCTGTCTGTTTGGTTTATATAGCAAGCCACTGTCTGTAGGAGCAATACAATTTTTAACAGGATGGTGTACCATATAAACTGGCTACTGACATAAGCCGACAACATAAGGGCTTGAAAAAAATAATCATGCAAACAAATTACATGGATGTATTATTATTGTTCATGGATGCACTGTCTACATCGGTAAAGTTGGAGAATGCAAGACAACAGCGCTGCCATGTTAGCAATCTGTGTTCATTGAATTCCTAACATTTTTTTACCCTATGACAATGTCCAAATATAGAAATAGGTTGCTCATTTATACCTTTTAGTCACATCATTGGAAATCTTCAATTGACAGCTACCCATCAGACAAATTTTGAGAATGTCTAGGTCAGTTCAACAAATCTTTGACCCAGAGGGTACTGTAAATTAAAAAATTCCCTGTAGACTATGAAACGGAAAATAGGAAATCCTGATATACCCAACAATATACAAGAAACACTGCAAATAATGTTTGAAAGCTACTGAATTAGAATTTATAGGAAATCTGTATTTTTTTTAATAAAACTCTGATGTGTACACACCAGTAAAACGGGGTTTCAGAAAATACATATATTAAACTCACATAATACTTTCCCAAGTATAACCAACCATGGTCTATGTCAGGGGTATTCAAATCAGGCCCTCGAAGCCAGTTCCACTCCATTTTTTCATTGCAACCCTCTAATCAGGGATTTATTCAGACTTTAGACATCTGGAGGGTCCAATTAATGATGAGGTAGAACAGAAATCCAGCAGGCTCCGGCCCTCGTAAGGTAAGAATTGAATACCCCTGGTCTATGGTATAACGGTTGTACTCCCCAAAACATATTTAAGTGTCTATAGTAATGTAGAATACTCAACCACGAGCCAGCTAAGAAGAACAAAATTCTTAATCCAAAAACATAACCGGGCATGAAAGAAAACGAGTTAACACACAGCAATACGGCAACCTTAACTCCAGCAAAATAGATTTTTTTCAAGAAATCACTATGACATCATTGGAGCATGTAAAGCTAAATTTGGATCACGGACTCAAATCGGCATCATAGGAGTAATGACCACAGGGGAGGTTTTTCATTTGCAGTACTGGGCTCATGCTGGACTCGCAACACAGGGTTGAGGTGAGGACCTGGGAACTACAGGGCAGTCAAGACGTGTAGCCACTGGATGGCATGCCTACCATGCTCGTGTCATTCTTGGCTAGGAAGGGGGGAAGCTCCAAATCCGCTGCAGCAATAGGTGGAATGTCATCAGGAGGCAAAAAGCCTCTTCTGTCAATTAGACTGGAAGACAAGGATGTTGAAAAGGAGTCAACCAATTCCATTTGCAAGCAGGATATAGCAACAGATAATTCAAAATGCTGGGCATTATCCAATTCCGGGTGGGAGTGGGTTGGGTGGGCAAATTCCATTTTGTGAATCCTGATGGAAGTGGTTCCTGTCAGTGATAATGGACTGGTTTGATGAGAGTGAAAACAATGTAGACCTTATGACATGAAGTAATAGCAACACACCCAGATCTCATTAGTATTAAACACTTCTGGGAGATATTAGTGGCTATCACCACAACTTTCATTGGTCTGGTCCGTGAATTATCTAGCATTTCCGCATTTCTAGGTTTTGGCTATTGTTTAAAGAGTGTAATGTTTAAGTGTTTAAAAATACTAACCATACATTCCAGCCAAAAGAGCAATTACACCCTGGCGCCCCAAAAAGTCAAGTAATGTCTACAGCTTTGGCCAAATGACAAACTACAGATAGCAGATCAAGGATGATTCAATATTATTGGATTCAACATTCTTGCAGTCTTGCAAAACATTTCCCATTGACTCCATTATTGATGGCTACAGTCTGTTTAGGCATGTGGCAATGTAATCTAAGGTGCATTGAAGATGTTCTGGCAGCACTGACCTGGGTGGCATGGGACCGCACAGAGTTGCACAGCAGTTGCTAAAAATGCTATTGTAAGTGTATGGGTTCCCAGAAATCTCTGTGCCTCTTTTACTCGACCATGAGCCTTTTATCTGCAAAGACACAGAAGTGAGAAGCAGTCAGAAAATCTAGGAGGATCCAACACTGAACTACTGTAAGTGGCCTGGTGCGGACCATTTATCTAAGTCATTGTCTCTGAAAAACACGTACCTGGGCGAGCAGATTGAATCTAGCCCAGAGCTATTCTACTCCACCCTCTTCCCCACCTCCTTACCTTTCCTCACTGTCCTATGTAATCAAAAGTTTAAAATATGAAAATAAGAAAGTTATATTGCCAAATTTTGAATGGGTTGAGTGTAGCTTCGGTGGTACAGCAGTAGCACATGAGTATGGTTTCGAAAAAAATATTCAAACCTTGCCAGCTACACTTTCACACAACCAATATCTTCAATGCCTTTCTCTCACAGTCTATTACTGTTGTATTGTTTTATTTACAGCGCAAAATGTATAGGTAGCTAATCTCAATTTACAAAATGTCAGTAATGAGTTCAATTCAAAGTAGTATGGGTGTTACTTACATCCTCATTTGTTGTGAGGTTCGAGGCCACCAAGTATGTATGGAAACCAGAGAGGCCCAAAACAGACCAGATGGAAAAGAAGCAAATAACTAGCTCCACCACAGTGAGAAGGCCATAGTCAAGGGTCCAACAAAGACTAGTGCAGGTTATCAATAAAAAAACTAAAAACAAAACAAGAGCAACATGATCATTATAATGCCATTTGGTGTAAACTATAGGGAATTATATCTTTGCAGCAATAAATGCTCTATGGGTCTACAGCATGGCAAAATGAATATAATTGCTATCTGCTTTGCTTGAGAAGTCTTAGAGTTAAAAGAAATGAACTAAAAGCCTCATCATAAACAACAAGATGACTGTCTAGCCAGTATGACCAAACACCATGTGGACAGTAAAACGTACACAAAGGCTGGTGAAGTTTTGCCATCTGCCTGAAGGCTACTGGCTTAAACCATGCAAGTCTGTGCACAAGTCAGTGTCAAAGGGATTAATCCTATTAGGACTGATGACGCTTAGGGCCAACATCTTAGCAACAGGAACTTTATATCTGGGCTAGCAGCAAGAGGAGACATGTGGTCATGGGTAATGAGATACAGAGAAGGTTTTCTGTGAAAAGGATATCTGGCAGGACTCTCCTGAACAGCCTGGACTAGGCCATTCCCTCCTTGGGATCCTGAAAAATAAAAAGGTAAAAGTTAGCAAACCACCACATAACATTCCAAAGTCAATGGTCACAGAGCAGATGGTCAAAAAGGCACACGTGTTGGTAGACCATTTCCAAGTTTCTTTCTCCCCATGGTGCATCTAATTTGCTTCCTCTTTGGGGATTGGCTAGGTACAGATGTATCAATAACTTTTTTGAAAACGTCAGATGTAATAAAATGACTTCATACGTACGCAGTGTGAGGTGTGTTACTACACAACCAAAGATGAAGGAGGTATGGAAGGACAAAGAGACGATGAAACAGTAGAAAAAGCGGTAGTTGCGCTTGCCGACGCAGTTCCCAACCCACGGGCAATGGTGATCGAACCGCTCTAAGGGCAGGAAAATAACAAATGTAGAATTTTTTTTCTACTTTTTTCTGATATGTTAGAACAAGCCTGGGTCCTTACCCACACAGTTATCACACAGGCTGCAGTGTGAGGTCCGTGGGGGGCGGAACATCTTGCAGGTAAAGCAATACTTGAGCTTCACCACTTGATGGTTTATGAGGATTTCTTTTGTGCGCGGAGGGGGTCTGTACATGGAGGAACCTGAGGTGTCTTGAATCAAACGGATTGGTTAGAGGGACAGATCGGTTCTATGACGTCAATGCAAATGTGTTGTAACCATCTACTTTACATATACAACAATATGTTAACCATGTTGAATGCATATTTACTTCACTGCATTTCACTATGACATGCCACTGAAACGTATTGTACCCTAGTAGGTCAAACTCTGGCCATCACCCGAGTCTGTAATGTTATATCCAAAAGCATTCTTACATATCTGCTTCTCTATGTCTGCAACTTCATCTGGGAGGGCCCTAGGCAGGATTCCAGGGTCTGTAAAGCTGGTCTGCAGTAAAGAGGTGACCACGAAAACAAACAGCACCCCACCAATCACAGGTATGCATACAGTCAGGTGCGTCACCAGGAACGGGCAGCTGTGAGAATACGAGAATGAGCGTTTGTCTGTCACGGACTTAGAGAGGTTGAGACAAAATTCCTATTCTACAGGGAAAAACACCGAAGATATGCATGGGTCTGCGCATGCCTGTCAGCTATAGTTAGTCAGCTACCTCAAATAAATGAGGAAGTCTAGCAACGTTCATAGTACTGCTATTGTTAGCGCAATTGCTGTCTAGAGACCAACAATGTAAATGAAATATTACTGGTCTAAATTGTACAGACTTACCAAAACAAAGCAATATTATGAAGCATACTGTAACTACTTACTCAAATGCAAAGAAAAGAACACTTGTGACAACGATAAGTCCGAGTGTCAGAGGAAGGATTCCGTTTTGTCTGGACAGAATAATCCGGCCGTCGCAATAAAAGCGATTTTTCCCTGGAAATACTTCCCATTTTCTTCGAAGCCTCGGTACATTCTTTTCCGTACAGGGCTGAATTGACGAGGCGGCTGTTGCAAGTGCCCTAGCATCAATTTGCTGATACTCACAATTTTTCATGATGTAAGAATGCTCTTAATCAGACAACGCTGGATTGGTCTACAATGTCAAACTACGTCACGTTAGCTGTAGATTATACTAGCCACTAATATACAATTAACGTTATCTTAGTTTAGCTAAGTTTCTACTACTTCAGCCAGCGCTACGAGACGCGACTCGAGACCGTGCAAGCAACCAAGTTAAATAACGTAATGTTATAACAACTATATATATTTTTGGGTCCGATGGCATCGAATTAGTGACCGTGTTTCTAATTATAGTTAGTTATGTCAAGTAACGTAAGCCAGTCAGCTAGCTAGCCAGCCATCGACACCACTACAATGTTCTGTATTGATTACTGTAGGTATTGTTGAATTTAAAGTTAGCTAGCTATAGCCATACAGCAAATTCACAGATAGCTTGCTTACGGTCGTCCCTTATAGTTTGCCAGCTGTCCTATTTTGGTATGTGATGTGCATACACAATATATATTCTCGCTACTTGCTCAGGGAAAAAATCCCATGCATTCATTTAGCCAAAAACAAAGAATTGTTGAATATTGGTGGCAGGATGAGATCAGATAAGTGTCAAAAGCGTCTTGTGAGCAACATTAAAAAATCACTTCCGGGTCACGAAAATTAGGATTATTTCAAAATAAAAGAGACCAAAATATTACTTTAAAACTGACATACACAGAGTTTAATTAGCGTCATGCAGGCAACATTAGAGATTCCGTAGCAACAATAAGACTTCCGGTTTTAGGATTTTGCCTTCAAAATAGAAGTCAGACAAAAAACGCGATTTTAATAAAATAAAAATAATCACTTTCCATAGTGTATATTGTAAAATATTATAGTAGGAAATGTTCAGGAGAGTCTATACTGTGATAAAATGCAAAAATATCAAGGGGCACTGTGTATTTGCAGTTGTTGCTGGCTTTTTACTCAGCCCATACCATT
>JACXGJ010005479.1:0-23655 GCA_016801105.1 Esox niger
GACCCTGGGGTCCAAACATCCCCACCTTCAGGACAGTACAGGACAGTCTAACCTCTGACCCTGCGCACAACACACATGTCCTTCTTACCACTGTCTCCTTTCTTCGTCTAGAACCAGACCCTCAGACCGACATAATGAGTTACAGACAATCTCAGTCCTTCTTGTATTCCATCTTCCCATCTACTAGAGATGCACACTTTGCATTATAAAGTCATGATTCCATATTCCTCCCATAATACCAGTGGAGCAGGGTGTGTGACTTAGATTATCCAGGAGATGTAAGCCAGGCACTTACAATTATTTATTCATAATGCACCTACTGAACACAAATGCACTTTATTGTCTGATTCTGCATCTTATTTTAGGCCCAAAACCAGGACTGCGTCGGCTTTAATGACAGAGCCATGTTACTGCGACCGTGACGGGCTTGAGACGAGACGGGGGCACGATGTGGAAGGCCAATCACAAGTTCCTTCAATCACGGAGACAAAGAACAACGAGGCATTTGAATATTTTTACCTGAAAGTATTAAAACTATACAATTTTAATCACTGTTTAACATGCGGCTGCTTTTTGTGCCTCTCCGTTCGGCGATCTCTGCATAGGAACCAGTCAGGTAATGTGGGACTGACTCTGGCAGTTGTGAGCAGGACATGTTTTTTCCACCGGGAGTCCTCCTCCTTTCTGTCGGTCAGTAGAGGGACTGCATTATCCCTTCCTATCTCCTACATTATGTCTGCTTACACCACTCAGAGGGCGAATTCCACTTCTTTTTTGTGCTGTCCTTTTACCCAAAGACGGTTCAAATGAAATGAATAGGCCTAGTGGTTCTTTTATTGCACATTTGGATGTTTTTTTGTTTTTTATAATAGATGTTCGGTTGTCACACCCGGACCTCCACGCTGTACTGCCGTTACATGGTGTGTTTTTATCAACTTAATTATAAGCCCAATAATCAACCAAGCATGAAACACAGGAGAGCTTAAGCGTAATAGAAAATAGATGTTGTCATTATTGTCATCCAGCTGAATAGTCAGCAGTGCCACTGACTTAAGGCTGTAAAATGCGCTGCCGCCTGCTGATAATTTAGACAACGGGCTCATGTAGCCTCTGTGTTTGGCTGACGCTGGTCTCTAACCATTCAGGAAGAAACGAGCTCCGGTCGGTACCGCCAAATATCAAGAATCGTTTCCATTGTGACTTGGGTTGCGAGAGACTGCGCTGTAACATCCCTCCTGTAGCAGATTCTGGTTCTGATGTTATGTCGGTTAAATATGCCGGTACATTACAGATGCCAGTCCAAAGAGGAATACCAACACCAGTGCAACATGACATTAGTTTGGTCCTGGGTCTCCAGCTCTCATTCAGGGGGAGGTCCTCTGCAGAATGTCCTAAGTGGTGGCCTATGTCATATTTAGTGCATAACTTTTGACCAGGGTCCATAAGAAATAGGCTGCCAGACAGGCTACACACAAACACCTTGCTTCAGACAGCAGCTGAGGGAGGACTCTGTCTATCGATCAGACATGAACAGACATGTGGAATCTCTCTAAAGAGGGTGAAAGACCTAGACAGACAGCAGCCTTAAGGTGATTGGACCTATTTTTCGAAACCCCGTGCGGCCAATTATTTTGACTCGTGGAACCCCGTTTTCAAAAGGCCGAACATGTTCTTTTACTAATCATCCTCAGAGCCAAAATCAAATTACAGGCCAGAAAATGGCAGTAATTTGAAAATGTATAAGGCCGTTAAAATTTTCAACATACATTTTATCTAGTTTTATACCTTTAAGTGTGGCCTTGAGTGTTCTTTTGTTTAGGAAAATAGTTAAGTCCCTTTGGTAACAATGAGAAAATTATAAACATATCATTCATATCAGCTTGAGTTTACACTTGAAAAACAAAGAAAAACTAAATGTTATATATATATATTAGAGGAACTTTTAAGCAGTTTTCCTTTAATTATTGTTTCACTGGTGGTTCAAATATAAGGTGACACATGAAAAACTCCCTGATTCATCTATTCACATGGGAAAGGTCAAAGAACATACAAATAAAACGTGACAAAACATTGGTTTTGGGATCACAAAGTCTCCAAACTTACAAATGACATGCCAACAAGTTATTTGGATGTCCTGACAGAACAAATCCTTTACTCCCATCAAGAAATAACAGTCAGCGCTTAGAGTTTGCCAGATGCATTCAAACTTTTATTGGAAACAGGTTCCTTGGTCAGATGAGACAGAAACTGAGCTAGGGTTGCCATAAAACGTGGACGTATCATGCAGAAATAAACCTACTCATCACTTTGAAATAAAATGTGGGTTTGTGATGTTATAGTAACGTGGTGGATATGTGATGTTATAGTAACGTGGTGGATATGTGATGGTAACCTGGTGATATGTGATGTTACAGTAATGTGGTGAATATGTGATGTTATAGTAACATGGTGGATATGTGATGTTATAGTAACATGATGGAAATGTGATGTTATAGTAACATGGTGGATATGTGATGTTATAGTATCATGGTGGATATGTGATGTTATAGTAACATGATGGAAATGTGATGTAATAGGCTGCTAACCTTGTTAGGACACATGGCAGAGTGGACTCTGAAAGGTACCAGAAGATGTCTCTACCAGGATTTTAAAACTGGATAGTACATTGTTGGATCTTCCAGCAGGGCAAAGACCCAAAGCTTTCTTACAGATTCACACAAAAATATACCACTTAGAACCAAACTTTGTGGAGTGAGCTGAACAAAAGAGGCCATATGTGAGGACCAGTGCCTCTGGAGCGAAGGATCAGGGGAGTATCTGCAGTAATGAACGGTTTTAGATCCCTTGCTATGTGTTCTCCCAACACATCAAATCTTATTGGAGAAGACATAGCAAGAAAAGGGTTCACGTAGTATAAAATGCAGGGCAGCAAATCTGCTGCACATTTTTACCAAGTATGCCAATAATTGTGGGGGGCAGGTTATGTAGTCTGGCGGCCCAAATTAAATGGCAACAGGGTTTTACTGTAGGTGTTATATTAACATCCCAAACCTGAAACCTGACAGAGGAAGTCCATATTGGAGATATGGATTTGGAATTCAAGTGCAACTGCTGGAAAGCTGTTTTTGATAAAACATTAAAATGTATCTAAAAAAATTGTAAATGTTTAAAATGTCCACTGCACCAGTTTTAAGTAAGGAACAGAAGTGTTTTTTGGCAGTGGTCTATTAATTTTAACCCTTCTGTTCCTCAGTCAAAACCTTCCTTTTCGACTTTTTGGAAAGGAAAGAAAAAGGTTCAGCGGTCTCTTAATGTTTTCCAGACCTCTATAAAGTAGAGTATAGCATTGTATAGTAAATACAATGCCAATTAGGCATCAATTTTTTTTTTTATTGCAAGACATTCAGCCCCTCAGCCTGTACATGCTAATTGCAGACAGTTGGAATGTGCTTTTTTACCCAGCACCTGCTGTGGTCTGAAACACATCTCTGAGCTCTTAGTTGTCACCAGTTTTCCTGTCAGCCTTGGGGCCTGGGACTCCTACTTATAAGAGTCTGCTGGGCCTGTGGAGAGAAAAACAGAAAGATCAATGTGCAGCTTTGGAAGCTTCCCTGATAAATTAACAAATTGTATGTACAAAACAGGAACATGCTGGACTGTTTTAAGCGATTGAGAACTGGATATCAAACCATAGGAATCATTAAAGTCACAACTACATTAAACACCTGCATTGTGAAAGCTAAATAAAAAAAGTTGAGATCAATATCTGATCAATATTCAATTTGGTCATGAAGACTACAAAGGTTTATGTTTTCCCAGATATGCTGAATCTCTCACCTTTGCTGGCATGCCTTTTCCAAGACCTCAGACACACATATAGACTCACAGAAAAATATGTAGACAGCCCTGCTATAGGCAACCAGGGACCAGATCCAGAAAGACACATCCCTGATGTAGGCCAAACAGAAGTACACACCCCATATTTAGGCCAACCAGGGACCATGTCCAAGAAGAGACCACCCAGCTGTAGGACAACATGGGTCCAGATCCAAGAAGACACATCCCTGCTGTAGGCCAACCTGAGACCAGATCCAAGAAGAGACAGCCCCGCTGTAGGCCAACCTGTGATTAGCTCCAGGGCACTGGTTGGTACACTGTGACAATACAAACCATTCACTGCTCATGTCACCTAACATTCAGATCAGCTCTGCATTGTCTCAAAATAGACATTTAGGTTTTGGAACTTGCACCACATTTTTGAGAACCACGAAGAAAGACTGATGTAGAAAACAATAAAATTTTTATAGAAAGGCCGGCCATATAGAGGTTTAGTGATATTCAATGGCCGACCTACAATGTGTGAACAGGGTCACATGAGGTTCAGCTCCCACTACTTGGATGCAGTAACTTTAAATAGTACATCCTTGGCAATCTATCAAGCCTCTGGCTGAAAAGGACTAAAGGAATGTTTAGGATATCTCTCAACACCTCAGCTTAAGCATCACCAACACAGCTCAACCCCAAACTGAAGAGGCCTGCTGTGAAATTAGACACTGGCAAACTTCATTCCTTTGGGACTGAAGCCTGCAGATGCATCTACAGCTGAAGCCTAGGATAAACATGTATATGCATGCACAGTAGGACTTACGCAATCAAATCAATATGTTAAAGTAATTACAATATGAGATACAATTTGATATTGCTCAACCGTTTTTGTACTGTTCTTTATTTTTGCATTACTCTGTGATTCAGAGAGGTTGTTCTATAGAGATTTCAACTGTGTACTGTACCTTTTACGTTAACAGTTTAGTGTTTCCCAGTCAATCTAATATGGAGTGTTGTTAAAGAGAAGCACTCCTGCCCTGCGCTGCTCCTCCACTGTCCTAGCTGTGTCATTAATCAACCAGAGAGATGATAAAGTGACAGTTTAATGAATTGAATGTTATAGAAATTGGAAATTTTCAAATTAACGATGCACTGAACAAGACTCAACAATTATTCTAGCCGAGCAACGGAAGGGCTCTCCTCTCGGCATTTTCAAGAAGGTCTACCCCATAAAAAGTATACACTCTTCAGAACAATATACGTTTCCCAAAAAAGTATAAATAGGATTTGTCCCTTTTAGAAAAACTGCAAACTTGCAGCTAATGACTTTGACCGTTTTTTTTTGTTGTTGTTTGTTTTTAAAAGCATATATTTTACCATTCAGATACATGAAATGTATCAAAGCCCATAAATTCATTCCATAGTGGGTAGTTCAGCAGATTAATGCCACTCGTTGAGTGATGGATGCTGTCTCTGTAAGTAGATACAGCTACCGCATCTGTCTTCATTTATAAGAGAAAAACATTAACGCCATTCTTCACTTTATTTCACATGATCAAACTAATAGATAATTATCAATTAGCATTTGCATTAACAAGTAAAATGCTATACTGTCAACTAACCATCCGCACATCCAATAGGCGTTTAGGCTACATCATAAACACATTGTTCATGGTCAGCATGCAGTTTAGCGTTTTACATTAAATGTACGCAATCAGTCACAGAAGAGAGAATTTTCTTTAAATTTTTAAACGCAAAACAAGAATGAAACTTTGAGCAGCCTTCGTTTCCTTCTAAAAGCATATACCAGTGCGTCTAAATGTTTTATAAGACCTGATAACACCAGCAAAGCAGGATAATTAAAATGTATGAAAGGGCCACTTGGACTAAATTGTTTACTGGACATCAAACTTCCATGTCTTTTCGATTTTCAAACACAACTGCCCAATCATTTCTTTATCTAAAATTGTTAGATTGGTTTAAATTACCAAACAAAACAGGTCTGTGTCTAATTGTGATTGTTAGTGATGAAAAGTAAAACTAACGTATAAATGCATAAATGCAAATCAGTTTAAATGAACCCCCAGGTAAAGGGGTATAAAAATCTCCAGATTCTTGTCTTCATCAAGGGAAGAGAATCTTGCCCAAATTATAACCGACTACAACTACAGAATTGTCTTATTTCATTTTGCCATAACTATTCATTTAGGTGAATTTCAATTATATATAGATATTTTTTGTTAAAATAGTCATGTTCAATGTATTTAAACTACTTTATTTATTTTTGTATTTAAAGGACCCAAAAAAGTTTGAATAATTCAGTGGGGCGTTCCGGCGTCATTTATGGTTTAATGCAAATTAAAAGTCATGTCAAAGTCCTGTCAGCTCGGTCTCGTCCTATGACCCCGCGATCATGTTTCCCGTAAATGTTAAATATGAGTGTTTTGGTCTGAGGTGTCACACTAATTTAATTGATCCAAAGAACATTCGCTCTATAAACTCCAGAAGAAACTTGCCTCATACAGTTTTAACTTAATTTGAGGACAGGTACTTTCATCTGTAGATGGAAGGTAATTATGCCGTGGGTATGATATTGTGTTGGCGGGTCTCGGGGTAGCCATCCATCACCCTCCTCTAGCTGTCACCCAGGGCTCGGCGTTCCAGCTGGGAACAGAGGAGAACATCATCATTAATTTGAGTGTGACCCCCGGGCAATTCACATGTCTGAACCCAGGCTTCTCTAAGCAAGTCAGCACACCATGGATCCCTGGGCAGCCCCACCCAGCAGAGACCAAGCTCGGCCCCAGACCTATCCCGGCCCAGAGCAGACCGAGACCCGCCTCACACCCTAGCCCTCTGACACAACACACATTAAAGTTATTGGAGAAACGCCTTCCAGCTTTAGGCTGGGAAATTAGCGCAGAACAACCTCTCTCACTGTCATTTAACCAAGGGGAGGGATACTCTTATCTGAAAGTGTGATAAAAACATGTTGCAAACATTTCAGAGAGTGTGTGGATATTTCCAAGATCTACTGAGACGACGCAAGAAACAATTTGAGTCGCATTTATTGAAAACAATGTTAAATTAGGTTAACCAAATAATTGCAAAATCCCAAGGGAACAATACAGTGACAATGATAAGATCAAATAACACGTTTCATTGACAAAGTAGTTAAAAAGCCTAGTTCAATTATCATGCGTTGGTGTTATAAACTTTCCCATTTAAATATCCTCCATAAGGACATGTTAATGAAAGGGCTATAGGACTAATTACTTAAGGGACGAATTAGTTGCCAGTTAATTAATTGTGTGACCTAATATGAAATAACTGAAATACATATTAATTGAAACTATTAGATCCAAATCGAGATAGGGAATGGCAAATAAAATTATGGATTAATTGATTAATTGAATTATGATTACATTTTATAAAGTCTTAATCTCAATCCCTGTTTACTTGTTCGGATTTTATTCCCTGAAATGCATATTGAATTTACAGTCTGGACATTTTGAGTGGGTTTCGTCTGACGTCAGAGTCACTGGTGTTTAAAACAACCTGCATCTGGGCTGACGTGTTTTACACTACTTTTTTATAAAGCAAAATATGTATTTCTGACATCAAAGTCATCAATCTCGACAAATATTGTTCATTGTCCTAAATCATTTGGGCATTTAAAGAGATTAAAAGACTAGGAAAAAAAAGAGAGGGCACATTTTGGAGAGTCGTTTCGGGGGCATTTGAACAAATTAAACATGGTAGTGTGGTTCGCCCTATAAGCCTCCAGCCTCCTGCCTGGGCTTACCAATCAATTGGTACAGTGAAACAGAGAAAGGCTACGTTACTATAGCGAGGAGACCTGCAGGCTCGCTTTATCTCCAGATATTGGGACCTCTCTACAATGTCATATCCACAATTCGGATATCCCTACTCGTCTGCACCGCAAGTAAGTTTACATCCTCCGTATGGAATATTCGGCTACATTTCATCATTATTGATTCTAATATTGATTAAATGTTGATCATGTTATGCACTTTCAACAAGAAAGGAGAAAGCAGTGTATCTTAATGCACCATATCGGGATTGTATTACGTTACCTTAAATTACTCGTGATAGCGTTCTTTGAACGGCAGCTAAAGGTAAAGAGGGTAACCAGAAACCAGCGAATGCACTCCGACCTTCCGTTAACTGATTTCTACCAGATAATATCCTCGGAATGTGCGCCATATGTTGACCATCTGATATCCCACATGCCAACTTGTTTTGTGGACAAGCATGCTTTTATAGCCGGTGCTTAGATAACCCAACTGTTGTCTTTTTTGGCAATGATCCATACAAATGTCTTATAGGAGAATGTAAACCGGGATTCTGGAAACATTTTTACGGGTCTTAATTACAGAGGATTGTTTTGCATAACTACTCGCTATAAATTGTTTTGTATATCCTTTACGCACATTACACACCGATTTCACACTTTACTTCATTTTACAGCCATTGTAAATAACTTGCAATTTTCATGCTTTATAGTTCCTCATGACAACCAACTCTCTGACAACTTGCTGCGAGTCAAGCGGCAGAAGCATTGCGGACGCCGGGGTGACAGCCTCCGCCCAGACGCCGGTCTATTGCCCTGTGTACGAAAGCCGGTTACTGGCTACCGCCAGGCACGAGCTGAGCTCCGCAGCGGCTCTGGGAGTGTATGGGAACCCCTACACCGGGAGCCAAGGCTATGGAAATTATGTTACTTATGGAACCGACGCGTCCGCTTTCTACTCCCTGGTAAACATTGTATCTCCTATCTCTCATGGCAGTGATTAATGTAGTGTCTGTGTTTGTGATATAGCCTATAGCCTAGTTACACGGCGCCGATTTACGCACACCGTCTGAATGTTGGAAGTCTTCCTAGTTGCTATGTTTACTGGGGAAACAACTGCAGGCTATGACTGAATTGCCAAGAGTCATTTTGTAATGATAAAGATGAGTCTGGCAACTGAAAGTATCAGGTGCAAACTTGCATTTGTAAATACCTAATATTTTTTCGTATTGGCCTAGTATTTTACTAGTAGCTGCTCCCAAGGCATGCGCTTCACATTCAAATCAAAACACATGAATTTTACTTAGCCCTTTTCCCATCAAGAGTTATCACAGTGCCTATACAGATACTCAGCATGAAACGTTAAAGAGCAACTAACAACAAGAATTGATGCAAATTCTAGTGTCCAAACAGGAATAAAACAAATAAGATACACCAGAGAAAACAGTGAGAATAATATAGATTCACATTGCTCAAGTGTGACTGTATTACTAATAGGATGTATTAATAGTTTTCCTGCAACTTACATACATGGCAGTGTGCAAAAATATTGGCCTGTCATTGTTTATCCAGTTAATTAGTTGTAACGTCTCCATTAACACAGACTTCATTTCGCTTTGCTAATAATTGAAGAACACATTCAGATGTCTTTAATGGTGTGGCTGTAGTTGAGTGTGTGTGCGTGTCCATGCATGTGTATGAGAGAGAGTATGGGGGCTAAAACGATATCCCAGGACATCATGAAATTATAAAAACATGTTTTAAAGCAGCTGTTAGAGATACCTTGTGATAATGAGTGTTAAAGTTCCAACAAATGATCAGTGTCAGCTCTTCCTGATTGGCCTGTCTTCCCTAACGCAGGGGACGTTCGATACCAAAGATGCCACAGCGTCTGCGCATGCAGGGATAACCCAGGCTGCAGCCTACTATCCATATGACCCTGCCCTGGGCCAGTACCAGTATGACAGGTAGGACCCTGCCCCTGCCTTGGGCCAGTACCATTATGACAGGTACGACTCTGCCTGGGCCAGTACCAGTATGACAGGTAGGACCCTGCCCCTGCCCTGGGCCAGTACCATTATGACAGGTACGACTCTGCCTGGGCCAGTACCAGTATGACAGGTAGGACCCTGCCCCTGCCCTGGGCCAGTACCAGTATGACAGGTAGGACCCTGCCCTGGGCCAGTACCAGTACAACAGGTAGGACCCTGCCCTGGGCCAGTACCAGTATGACATGTAGGACCCTGCCCTGGGCCAGTACCAGAATGACAGGCAGGACCCTGTCCTGGCTGGCAGTTAGCTGATTCCTGTCTTTGCCGTCACATTTGTTCCCAGAGACAGAATGACTTGCCTGTCACAGCGCTGACCCCTCATCCAGTCCAACTCAAATGATTAGCTGACGAGTTGACACAGATGAAGGGTGAAGTGCATCGGAGGCCCATGGAGTTGGAGGAATGGTTCTGGCCCTGGGTTTAGCCTCAAGCGGGCCCTGTGGTGCTGAATATTAGACTAATGCTTCAGGCTCCGCCATCCCGGGCCTTTTTATACGGCGCTGCGTCGCTTCACTCAATCAGACAATATCCCAGTCTACTTTACCCTACTTCTGGAAAAAGGCAGCTAGACCGGTGTTTCTCTGTGTTCACTCACCCACACCTAGCAGGACTTGACCTCCTCATACAGGGGCATTATGCACTTAGACAGCCTCTCCAGAGGCCTGTCGGTGTGAAGGCTACCGCTGGATAAATCAACACAACATTTTACGTGGGCAGCACACAGGCAACTGCCTCTCCTCTGCTGTGTAGATGTTGATACTTTGAAAGTCTAAAAACCCCCCTGAAAAATAAACTAGAATAAGTCATTTTCATACCAGTGTGCAGATTTGTGTTGTCCTGATCGATTGCTAAAGTGAACAATATTACCACACCAGCAGATATGGCTCAATGGATGGAGGGACCAGGAGAAAGAACGCAACCAGAGAGACAACCAGCACCCTGAAAGCCTGGCTCCAGGAGCACAGGAAGAACCCGTACCCCACCAAAGGAGAGAAGATTATGTTGGCCATCATTACAAAGATGACCCTTACGCAGGTGTCCACCTGGTTCGCCAACGCCAGGAGAAGGCTGAAGAAGGAGAACAAGATGACATGGCCTCCCAGAAACAAATGTTCTGATGAGAAGAGATATGATGAAGATGACGACGGCTCTCAGGAGGAGAACGTCAAGAGTGAGAACAACGATGACGGTCAGTTCTTGCTCTTTATGTAACACAGAGAATGTCTTAACTCTGCCTGCTTTAGTGTTTGTTTAAGTGAATTATTATTTGAGCCTATGTTTTTTATTTACTCGTGAGTTGACTGAGAACATATTGTCCTTTACGACACCTACCTGAGGGCATTTCTGTTATTTTTGTTTGTTTTATTTTACTTTGCCAGCTGAGAAATTGATCTAGCAACCATTTGGTTAATGGTCGGAGGGCTTACTGCCAACCCTTACTTATTTCCAGTTGAAAATGTGAATGAGCTTGATTAAAATATATTTAAAGCAGAAGGCTTTTGTTATATACCAAAACGTTTACCAAAAATGTGTTGAAGTATGAGAGCCATAGGTTACCATTAATAATTACCAGAGTTCACCATGGCATAAACCCTTTACTATAATATGTTGTAAAAACGTTTGAAAACGTCGACTCAACTACGTATCTGTTAGCACTTACATACTAGCCTATCAATAAAGTTATGCGTAATAGCAATGATTGCAACACGTTTACTACTGTTTGAGTTCGATCTCATATGTCCAGTGTCTTTATATTTCAGAGAAAGATAAGGACCTCGCTCTTAGCGACCTGGATGACTTCGACACCTTAGAATCTGAAAGCTCTGAGTGCGAGCTCAAACACCAGTACCACATGAACACTCACATGACGACTACCGACTGTCCAAACGATCATCTAAAGGACACATCGCTAAAAATCAGCATCCCGGTGTCCCTGGGCGGTGAGCAGGAGCTCAGTAAAGCTTCACCAGAGGACCTCGAACGCAGGCAGGGGAAACCTTGTTACCAACAACAGGGCCACCAAATACTGGACGGCAAGCCGCGGATCTGGTCGTTGGCACAGACGGCCACATCTCTAAACCAGGCGGAGTACCCGTCCTGCATGTTGCGGTGTCAGCCTCAGCCGGCCCTGCCCGACTCCCCCGCCGCTTCCTCCCCTGTCATTGTTCTAGACAGACAGCTGGACTCTCCCGTGACAACTCTCAGAAACTGGGTGGATGGGGTTTTCCACGACCCATTATTCAGACATAGCACTTTGAACCAGGCCCTGACCAACACCACAGTCTCGTGGACCACGACCACCAAGGGTTCAATACAGGAAACCGGCGCTCTGGAACGTGCTGCTGGGAACAATGTCATCAAAGGACTTCCGTCTCTACAGCACCAAGACTCCACGAAGGACAATATGCATTTTCCTAAAACTGTCAACAAACTCTTCTGCTCGTAACAAAACAATTCGCTTTACTTTGTTATATTGTGGGAGTTGCTACATTATTTTTATTTTTTAATGATCCATTCATGTAGGCCTACTTATCATTTTGGCATTTCACTGGTGAACTTCCAAACAAGATACTTTTGAAGCTTATTGCTGTTTCGTTAAAACGCACGTACAAGCTATCTAAATGTATAACTGACCGTTTACATTTGCAAAAAGTTTACAGGACTGTTTTTCTTATAGCATGCACGTGTTAATACTTTCTATGAAATATAATTTAAAGTGCAGCCGTCGTTATTCGATGGTTTGTGAGTATCACTGTTGAAAGAAACAAAATCACACACAATCACAGTTCTGTGTGCTTCGAATTTGTTCACACAAAATAAAAGGCCGTTTTTGAAGAGCTTGTGTTGAGAATGCGTCAATGGTAGTCGCTGTCCAAGGTGCTGAAAAAGGCGCAATAAGATATATGAATGTGTGAGAAAATTGTCCCTTTTTCTATTAACATAACCTTCTCAAATCATGTATCGTTATATTTGACAATGAGACCGTTAGAAGATCGACCGAAGTTGTTAAATACAACATAAACGTTATGCGTTATATTATTTCAGTTAACACTGCAATCTACAATATTTACTCACGCCGATATGGGATGTCAATAAATAAAAAGGGCGGTTTTCTAAAGCTGTTAAATCTGTTTTCATACATTTTGTTTTAGAATCAAGGTCTCTCTCCCAGAAACAGGGAATTTTGTGAGTGAGCCTTCAACAGTCGCGGAATACCGACTGTTGGGAGATATGCCTCATTACTCCGCTGTAAACAGCCTATAATTGGGATGTATTCCGTCATATCTCTGGCAGATTATTGATCTCCCCATTCCTCCTGATAATATTATCGAAACATCTAAACATACCCTCGGATCCAGCTGTCATATGGCTAAGATATTCTATATGACCGCTAATATGGCCAACAGCCGAGATCATCTGGAGTGAAGTTTTCATCCTGACACTAACCCCTCAATTTCTGAGGGCTCTCTTCTCAAGCCGCCCGCTGAAGGGCTTTACCGGGAGACACGTCTTGGAGTGAAAAGGGCAACGGAACCTGAATTAGTTGTTCTAGATAAAAGGGCAAAAATAAAGAGTGGAGGGTACTTGACAGTAATGGCCTGTATAAGCTCCTGGGGGACAGCGGGCCAAAAAAGGAGGGAGGGATTGCGAGACAAGGAGAACTGAGAGATGAGACGTTTTAATGTGAAGCAAACGATTGAGATCTTCCCTGGAACATCTAGAACTAAGCTGCCTTCTGAAAAAAATGATTTATCCTGCCTGGATGTTTTTATTTGTTCTGCCAGAACAATTTTACCTTCAGCGTGGTGTTATTGATATAAGAGCTGGATAGAGAAGTTGACGAGAGCACAACATTACGCTATGGCTTTATACAATTTAAAACAACACAACTAGTAAATACGTGAAAGTTATATAACATGGTAGTAAAATTTAACAAGCATGTAATTCGATTTATTTTAGAGATTAGAAAAAAATAGGCCAATACCGTCTTTAAATTTCATTGGCAATATGGAAAACTATCATTTCAATAATTGGTCAACACTAAAAACGTATAGCTAATATATATATATATTTGTATTTGTAATAATTTCCCGTCCGATAGAAAACTTCGTATTTTTATTGAATAATTTTAAGGACGACTCGATTTAACCAAAGTGCCAATTTCCTTTTTATATATTCCAGCAGCAAGAGAGAGAGCGAGAGAACAGTGAGATAGACATTTTTTTCAGGCAGACCAAATCATTCATGCGTAGCAAATTCAAACACACCAAAGAGCGGATGGTAAATTAACAGCTCTGCTTTCTACATAGAGACCAAATAAAACTGTAATCAGCGACGCGTTGCTTTTCATTAAGCAGGTTTGACAGGAGCATATTCAGCTTCGACAGGGGAGTGTGGGACCCTGGAAATAAACTACTCTCAGACCCAGAGTCATAAGATAATTCCTTAAGCTCCATTAACAACTCTTAGCCCCAGGAAATGGGCTCCCAGAAAACATCTCCAAATCTAAAAGCTTTATCGACCTGCAGCCCTGTGCTGATGGTTGAGGAGGGGTTTTTCAACTTAAGGGACGTCGCCGTCCAGCAGAGGTAATAGACTTTGACACAACACATTAACTGGGAAATAAGACAGAGGAGAATAGCTGCCCGAGTTAAACGACACTTAAACGTTACCTATTAGAGGTTTAAAACTTAAATAAGATGTAAGCCCAAGGTACCTTTAAGATATATTATAATCAAATAGCGTTTTATCAAATACCGAAATTATTGCTATTAAGAGAAGTCGTATAACATTGGCCTATCTACCCTGAGGAATGCAAGAGAGCAAATTGGTCCTTTTAAGAAATAAGCGTTTTATAGTGTGGCTGTTTGAAATAACGTATTTCCTATCTATCGAGTAATTGCAGTTGCGACGACAAAGCCAAGGATAATTTGTGGAAGAACATAAATGATAGAACGAGAGATTTATTCACTTAATTTGTGGATCTACTGATACCATAAAGAACGACTGACAGAAGTCCTGAAAGAAATAAGACATTTCTGATAGATCGATAGTGCATAGTATAATATAGACAAATAGTACTTAAACAAAATCAAGAGAAAAGGTTGGATGATACGTCATCGATTTAATTGTTTCCATGCTACTACTAAGGCATCAGGACATTTTTGCCAGAAATCTTGAGCCAACATCCTCCCCAGAGAGCACAGATCACATTAATCCAGACACGACCTGAGTCATAAATACATTTACAGATCACCACTGCTCCTACTAGTGCCTTGTTATGGATTAGGACTAATTGGATTCCACTGAATTAAATCTACAAAAGGGGTTTGAGAAAATATTTAATGAGGAAGACTTACTGAAGAGAAAGACACCATATTCATAAATGCACAGAGCAGATCTTTTGTCAACATGTTGTTGTGTTATGCACTCATTCTTTTGCCATTAATCAACACACAAAATATCTTAATGAAACGTTTTTTGAAACGTGTGTCAATTTATTGAAAATAAAAACAAAATAACTAATTTACTTAAGAATTCAGACCCTTTTTTCAATACTGTGTAGAAGCGCCTTTGTCAGCGATCACAGCTTTGAGTCCTTCCTAACAGATCATCTACAGCTCTGTCAAAGGAGGAGCATGGGTGAACTGCAATTTTCAGATGTCACCTCAAACATTCAATTGGGTTCAGGTCTGGGCTTTGGCTGGGCCACTTAAGGACATTCACACACTTGCCTGGAAGACACCCCAGCATTGTCTATGTGTTTTGCATGGCTTTGTGGCTTTGTGCTTCAGGTCATTGTCTTGCTCAAAGATGGATCTTTGCTAGTCTGAGGTCCTGTGAGCTCTGGATCAAGTTTTCTTCAAGGACCTCTGTATTTTACTCTGTTCATCCTTTCCTCAGTCCTGACTATTGTCCCACGCCATGCTGCTGTGAAGCATCCCCACTGCATGATGTTCCCACCACCATGCTTCACCGTTGGAATGGCATTAAGCAGGTGTTCTTGCCAGTTTTAGCACTGGGTGTTCAGGCCTTACTGTTCAAATTCAGAGAATATTTTTTAAAGGCATGTCATATGCCTTTTACCTGGGAGTGGCTTCTGTTTAGCCACTCTGCTATAGTGGCCTGATTGATAAAGCACTGCAGAGATAGCTAGAGTTCTGGGAGGTTTTCTCATCTCTGTAGAGAAACTTTGAAACTGTTAGAGTGGCCAGTCCTTTCTTGGCCTATTCCCTGACCAAGGCCCTTCTTGCTTGGTGATTTAGTTTGGCTGGACAGTCAGCTCTTAGACATTGACTGAAAGTGTTATTATGGGGAACCCTATAGCATAACACTTCTAACTTAGACTAGTGGTTTTGTTTATCTCAAAGAACATGTCCATGTTGTATTCCTCAAAATTATGTTTTAATTTTCACTATATGAATAAAATTGAAACATCCTGTCTTACCAGGCAGTTTTGTTCCCAACGATAACAATCTGTGTTTTTTCAAGTTTCAACACAAGTTTATTAACAAATGTTAAAAAGCTTGAACAACAACTTAGCATTTTCTAGCTACCAATTGCATCAGTGCCAAAAAACAGAGGCTGTGTTTGGTGGCTATAGACAATAGTTTGCTTAGTGCCAGTCAACAAATACCGCAGGCTGTTTTGTCAGAATGTAGTCAAAAAAATCAATGCTAGCATGACAGATAACTAAATTTAGTCTGAATTGTTTTTTAATTTAGTTTCCACTTACAATGCAGCTTTTGTTTCTCAGGACACAGGTTCTATTAATGACTTTGGACGATGTTAATAATGTTAATTCCAAGCGGGGACAAAGGTGGATAACGGCTTGTCAAGAAAAATGACTCAGTGGGCCTTCAAGATCAAGTCAAGTAAACGTTAATTCACTGAAGAATCCAGGTCGAACTATCACTTTAAGTAAATGCGATAATTCAGGTTTTAATTTTCAATAAACTGTAAGTCATTTGCAAGAAACGTGTTTTCACTTTGTCATTATGGGTGACTGTGTTTAAATTGATGGCAAAAAAAAATATTTGTATCAATTATAAATTAGGTCTGTAACACAACAAAATGTGGAGAAAGTTTAAAGGTATGAATACCTTCCCAAAGGCGCTGTATATTCACAGATCTAGACTGTTATATAAATGTTATCGGCCCTCAATAAAGAACAATGACCAATCGGGGGATCAATATCACTGGTTATTTGTCCAAGCTGAATAACATTTAACTTAAAAATTGTAGTAAATTGCCTGAAGACTGGTCTTCATGCAGTAAAAACACATTATTTTCCTCAACAATAATTGTCATTTAAATGTCATTTGCTCAAAATAGTTCTTGATCTGGTTCACTAACAAACATCAATACAATTATATACTCATGAAAATACCAAGGTTCTGCATCAGTTGGTCAGTGTGACATCATATATAATTGACTTGAGGTAAGGAGTGCCGACAATGTATGGTCACAGTTTTGAGTTTGTTTGAGATGTTTTTGATTTGCAGGAATGTTGATTATTATATTATATTTTCATATCATATTTCGGAAGTCTGTTAGCACTAATATATTGAAATGTATTGGCACCGCTAGCTGGAGCCAGTAGCTTTGGTTTGTGACCTCTATTGTGGTCTTGACCTGACTTAAGTCATTTAGCTGAGAGAAGATTTTTAAGACAAACGAACCCACTTTGATCCTTCTCAAGGCTTTGTGGCTGAATGGTCTCAACAGATCACCCCTCATGGCCCACATGAATGAGTGAGGATTTAATTTGTTCTGCCTAATGCTCCAGATTTCAACACAACATGGAAGAAGATGCTAGATACATTGAGAGATGAATATTGTTTTCCGCAACTAGATGATGTCCTGGGCTATGCCAAATCATTCAAAACCCTTGTCTAGGCCTTCTGCAAACAGGATCAACCCCAAAACACAAGAAGCAAGGCAAGCCATGTGAGATGAGACAGCCAGCACTGTCGCTGACAGGATTTTCAGCTTGGTTGTTTGATGTGTGTTATGTGTTACTATTACACATACAGCCAGGATTTTTCCAGAATCACAAAACAAGTCTACATCTTAATGCATGTGAAAGGGAAAGCAGTGAAACAGCCTGCAGGAAAGGTTAGGAAATAGAAAGGCTTTCAGCTTTATCAAGAACACCTGTTCAGTGGACTAACCAGCATCTGACGACCCTTGACACCTCAGCCCAACCCACGTGTTCTTGCTTACCCAGACATTGAGTTACCCTTTACTTTGAACAGAGATGCCTCTGAAAAAGGGCCTGGAGTTGTATTTCACCAGCTTCAGAATGGAAAGAATAGAGTCATTGCTTATAGCTCAAGAACCATATCACTGACAAGTTGTTCAACCTTCACTCATGCAAACTGGGGTTTCTCGCATTGAAGCAGCCTGTGTGTGAAAAGTTTAGAGATTGCTGGTTTGATGCCTCTCACAACACCATTTAGACAGAAAAGTATCTATTGACATAAATACATTCAGTATTCAATGCAAAATAAACCAGTTTCTACAGCCATTTTTCAAGATTTACGCAATTTGTCAAAGTATATCCAACAAAAATAAATCTGGAAGAATCGTCACGGAAAGGACCTTTAGCTTCATTCCATGGTTCAAATTTGAAAAAACATTGCAGAAACTCATAGAATGGGGACATTCAAGGACAACACCATACCATCCGCAGGGTTATCAGTAGAAACATCTTACAGAAGAATTTTACAAAGACCACTTCCCATGAATTTGACATGACTGTACCAAGTGTACGGGACTGGATTTTCAGTTTTTCTTGCTTTGCCGCCGTCATCCACATCTACCAGTGAACTTGTTAGTTTTGATGAAAGAGAAATGATCCGTTCCATCTAAGGTTTATACTGAGAACCAGTCAGAGGATGAGAAAAGCAATCAAGTGTATGAAGTATGTCCTGAGACTGGTGAGAACCAAACTAGAATCCTAGACCAAAATCAATTACACATTGTCAAAACCTACCTATTGACATTCCACTATTGTCTGAGAAGACAATCCAACCTAAAGAAAAAAGATTAAGAAACAGACAGACTACAGAAACAAATAGTTATTCACCAGTCACAGAAGATGTTTATTATCCCCAAAGTCAACACTGATAGAGACTACCAGTTAGGAAAGAACCTGGTCACACCAGTAAACACAGAATACTGAAACTGTAGATCTGATAGGTTAACTTTTCAAACCAGCTGACAAAACTGTTGGAGGTCTTTAAACGACTTGAGTTCTAGACCTTTTATAAGTTTTAAGTCAACTTCTATGGTTCCATAACAGTTGCTGAATAATATTTTTCATAATTTAGAGATGTGATTTGGCAGGAGAATGGTCTGGAGCGAGATATGTGTTTGAGCTGGGGGAGCGTTGTAGAGAGAACCTAATATGGAGAGAAGTGAACAGGAATCAGCTTAGAGCTTGTTGGTGACCTGTCAGCACATAGTTCTTACTTTGAGCCCTGTTGCTGGCCTATCAAGTCAGACACCATGTTTAGAATCTGTCGCTGGCCTATCAAGTCAGACACCATGTTTAGAATCTGTCGCTGGCCTATCAAGTCATACACCATGTTTAGAATCTGTTGCTGGCCTATCAAGTCAGAACCCATGTTATAGACCCGGTTACTGTCCTATCAAGTCAGACACCATCTTTGAAACCCTGTTACTGTCCTATCAAGTCAGAGCCCATGTTGTAGAACCTCTTACAGTCCTATCAAATCAGACACCATGTTTTAAACCCTGTTTCTGTCCTACCAAGACAGAGCCCATGTAGTAGACCCTTTTACTGTCCTATCAAGTCAGAGCCCATGTTGTAGGCCCTGTTACAGTCCTATCAAATCAGACACAATGTTTTAAACCCTGTTACTGTCCTATCAAGTCAGAGCCCATGTTGTAGACCCTGTTACAGTCCTATCAAATCAGACACCATGTTTTAAACCCTGTTACTGTCCTATCAAGTCAGAGCCCATGTTGTAGACCCTGTTACTGTCCTATCAAATCAGACACCATGTTTTAAACCCTGTTACTGTCCTATCAAATCAGAGCCCATGTTGTAGACCCTGTTACAGTCCTATCAAATCAGACACCATGTTTTAAACCCTGTTACTGTTCTATCAAGTCAGACACCATGTTGTAGACCTTGTTACAGTCCTATCAAGTCAGAGCCCATGTTGTAGACCCTGTTACTGTCCTATCAAATCAGACACCATGTTGTAGACCTTGTTACAGTCCTATCAAGTCAGAGCCCATGTTGTAGACCCTGTTACTGTCCTATCAAATCAGACACCATGTTTTAAACCTTGTTACTGTCCTATCAAGTCAGAGCCCATGTTGTAGACACAATTGGTGGCCTGTCAGCTCAGCCTCTTGACCCGGACTCTAGATCATCAGCTGACCCTGCCAACAAGTTTCCAACTAAAACCCTTCCCTCATTAGACCTCAAAGCTCAGTATGGTCACCCAAAGAAATCTCTTCTTACACAGTGACATCATCACTACTCACCCATTAAAATCATTACTCACCAAGGGAAATCACTTCTTAAACAGTGACATCACTACTCAGTCAATGACATCACTTCTAACCCAGTGAAATCATCATTGCTGACCAAGTGATATCATTACAACTAACCTAATGATATCATCATGGGGACCCCAAGAGTTGCACATTTATATTTTTCCTGTAGCACCACACATTTTCTCACCATCAAGTTTTTATTGTTTGAGTCAGCTGTGCAAGGCCAGGACAGAGTTTGGGGAACTAAACTAATCAGTAAACGTAGATCCTCTTGTTTTCACTGGTCCCTCATAGTGTTACTCTCAATGTGTTCTTTTGTTTCTTTCCTACAACATACAGAATAAAACCAAAGGTCATAACTTTCATGACATTTAGACTTTGAAAAAACAACCGTTTATATGTATTATGTCATGCCAGTGTCGATTTGTGGCCCATGTCATCAAAACCTCATGCTTTTAAACTTGGAATTTCATGACTAACTGAGGGAAGGGTGTAGAATGAGGGTGGGATGGGGGGGGGTCAAGACCTCTCCAATACAACAGACAGGTCAATGTGACCCCCCCCCACCACCACCAATAAACAATAAAGACCTATGCCTTTGAACTGAGGTCCGAATGTGATTCAACTAATAGATTATGCACATTATGAATCCATCCCAAATTGGCAAGTTCTAATTATTTTAAATATGCATACAACCCAATGGGGATAGAACACCTATAGAAAAAGATAATAAATACAAAAAGAAAAACTTGACTTACAATGATCTTGCATGCCTAACTCGCCCAAGAAGGTGCTTGGTGTTGTGGCCCTGTCAGGCCTAACTCTTCCCCAGAGCTCTCTGATAGTTCCTAGTTCAGCTGGACCCATCACGTCACAGACTGATGAGTCGGCGAATCAAACTTTTACCTCTACCTCTCTGCCTGGGCAGCTGCACTTTCCCATTCCCGATGCTCTATAGGGAGACAATCAGAAAAGACACGTTCTTGCAGAGGGTAGAGCTGTTTCGTTTGTTAAGGGCTGTCAGATTACAGTGTTACTCAGAGATACAGGGCTTAATTTTGAATATATGGGCTCATTCTGGGCCAGACCTATACTACGCTAGCAGTTTTACAAGGCTGTACAGACCACACATATACTAGGCTAGCTGTTTTACTAGACTGTACTGACCAGACCAATACAAGGCAAGCTGTTTTATTAGACTGTACTGACCAGACATATACAAGGCTAGCTGTTTTACTAGACTGTCCTGACCAGACCTATACTAGGCTAGCTGTTTTGTTAGATCATACTAACCAGACCTGTACTGTTGGGCTGTACTAGACCTGTCGTGTTAGTGGGCCATGTTTGTTTTTCTTCCCAGTAATAATTAAGGCACTGCTCCATCCACTCCTTCCTACACTACAATAGGCTCTGTACTGTAATGAAGTTGCTATGATGTCAGAATGTCTGTATGATGTCAGAAAGTCAGTGTGATGACAGAAAGTCTGTGTGATGTCGATAAGTCTCTATGATGTCATATAGTTTGTGTGATGTCAGAAAGTCTGTATGATGTCATAAACACTTATTTGCTCTGTGGCCATCAGACTGGATTAACATTTTGGACAGGCTGTCATTCAGAGAGCTAGCGTTTAGGCTTCACACAAACACACTCACACAAACACACAAGGTGAGGCCCTTCCAGACACACAATGGTCTCTGCTCCCTGTGTAGCCCTCTCCTGGAAACAGCCAATCAGCTCCAAAATAAAGGTCACATTTGCCATGCAGGTGACTGCAGGCAGAGAGAACCAGGTAATTGGTAGCTGGTAGCAGAGAGCAGTACCGCGTTAATATATCGGCGGGCTGCGGGGAGATAATGTGATGGATGGGAAACGTTTGGCGGGTAATTAAATGTTTTGGACATCCTAGTCTGTGATCTCGAGAATGGGAGAGGAGGAATAAGAGAGAGGGGGTGGAGAGAAAGGAAACAGGATGAGTAGAGTGAGAAAACAGAAGGGATAGAGAGAGAAGAGGGAGACAGAGGACGATGGAGAGAGGAGTAGGTGTAAAAGGATAAGGGAGAGGAGGATGTGTAGAAGGGGCAAGGAATAAAAAGGAGTGGGAGAGGAGGAGGAGCAGGTAAATACAAAAAGAGAGGAGAGACAAGAGGAGGTACAGAAGAGCAAGAGGGGGGATGTAAAAGGTTAGGGGATAGGCTAACTGGGAGCATAAAGAGAAGGAGGTGTAGAAGGAGTAGGGAGAGCGGGAAGTGTAAAAGGAGCAGGGAAAGGCTAACTGGGAGCAGAGAGAGGAGGTATGGAAGGAGCAAAGAGAGGGCCTTAATTAAAGTGGGTCAGCTGTGACTGAGTGGCAGCAGCAGCCTGGGCAGAGGCGGGGCAAAGGGGGGGGGGAAGGGGGGGCAGCCAGGGTAAAACGCTTTAAGATCCATGCATTATTTACCAGGGCTCATCATGTGGCCTCCTGCCTGTATCAAACCTCATTTAGCCAGAGAAGACATTCTATCACGGCGCAGCCGAGCAGAAACACTGGCTCTGATCCACACGCCCCACAGAAGACATAATTCAATGAATATATGGTGTTCATTGATATTAATAACTTAACATAATAACTTACACAACTTAACACATCCCTCGGCTTCATTTCTTTACAGGATAGTGCATCTCTGTTGACGTTTATAGTTAACAGCATTTGTTAGATGGATTCCATGAAGGGACGAGTGTCTCCAGGGTTTTGCTCCTACCTTGCATTTGATTATTTTATTAAGTTTACTAATTAGTCAGGAACTATCCTCCTCTAGCTTCTAGTTCCTAATTGGACATTAATTGATAATAGACAATACTGTCAGACAATGAAAAACAATATATACACAATACCTCACAGAGTCACAGAGCTTTCACAAAGCAAATGGCCACCTTCACTGTGTTTTTTCTTCACAAGAGCACATAAGCCCATCAACATAGGTTGAGATATCAACACAGGCTGAAACATCAACACAAGCTGAAACATAAACACAGACTGAGACATCAACACAGAGTGAGACATAAAGCAAGCAAGCAAGTTTATTCATATAGCACAATTCATACATAGAAACAATTCAATGTGCTTTACAGTGAAAATAGAAATAATGCAATAAAATCTGAAACAGTTTACACAGAGGTTATTCCTCTGATAGCACCAGAACTTGCATTACAATTGGTAAAATATAAACACAGGCTGCGACATTAACACAGGCTGAGACATCAACACAGGCTAAAACATAAACACAGGCTGAGACATCAACACAGGCTGAGATATCAACACAGGCTGAGATATTAACACAGGCTGAAACAAACACAGGCTGAGACATCAACACAGGCTGAGACATCAACACAGGCTGAAACATAAACACAGGCTGAGACATCAACACAGGCTTCAACATCAACACAGGCTG
>JACXGJ010005479.1:23755-31255 GCA_016801105.1 Esox niger
AACACAGGCTGAGACATCAACACAGGCTGAAACATAAACACAGGCTGAGACATCAACACAGGCTGAGACATCAACACAGGCTTAAACATCAACATAGGCTTCAACATTAACACAGGCTGAGACAAACACAGGCTGAGACATCAACACAGGCTGAAACATCAACACAGGCTGAAACATCAACACAGGCTGAGACATCAACACAGGCTGAGACATCAACACAGGCTGAAACATAAACACAGGCTGAAACATAAGCACATGCTGAAACAACATAGGCTGAGAAATCAACACAGGCCGAAACATCAACACAGGCTGAAACATCAACACAGGCTGAGACATCAACACAGGCTACAGTCCAATCACATAGTTTTAATGTCCCTCATAGACAACAAAACTGATTTCAGTTCCAACAAAACCCACTTGTAGATCATAGGTTTCTGTTAAATGCCCATGACTCAAAATATATGCTTTTCTACAGATCCCAAAATCTACCCTGGACAATTCTGTAGTAGAAGGTGTATCCTTCAACAAATACCTTAGAATCTTATTACATTCATAAAAAACACATTTCAGAACTGGTTAAGAAGCTAAAGGTTAGAATTGTTTTTCTTTCTCAGAGACAAATCATGCCTGTAAACTCAGCAGAAAAATTGAGCTGTGCAAGCCATTTTTATGTCAGTGTTACTTTACGGTGTTGTGCTATATATACAGTTGTGCTCATATATTTGCATACCCTTGCAGAAATTGTGAACTTGTGGCATTGATTTTGAAAATATGACTCATCATGCAGAAAAACAATTTC
The DNA here is from genome assembly GCA_016801105.1 of Esox niger. NCBI lineage: Eukaryota > Metazoa > Chordata > Actinopteri > Esociformes > Esocidae > Esox > Esox niger. The sequence continues at coordinate 24,555 of JACXGJ010005479.1, forward strand.
TTCATGCCTAATAACAAATTTTTCATGCAGAAAAACTATTTGTTCATGCAGAAAAACTATTTTTTCATGCAGAAAAACTATTGTTTCATATGACGGTGATCATATGAAGCCATTTATTATCAGAGTTATTTTGCTCCTTTTTAAATCATAATGATTACAGAAATCACCCAAATGGCCCAGATCAAAAGTTTACAATCCCTTGAATGTTTGGCCTTGTTACAGACACACAAGGTGACACACACAGGTGAAAATGGCAATTAAATTTGAATTTCCCACACCTGTGGCTTTTTGAATTGCAGTTAGTGTCTGTGTATATATAGTCAATGAGTTTGTTAGCTCTCATGTGGATGCACTGAGCAGGCTGGATACTGAGCCATGGGGAGCAGAAACGAACTGTCAAATGTCTTGCGTAACAAGGTAATGGAACTTTGTAAAGATGGAAAAGGATATCAAAAGATATCAAAAGCCTTGTATATGCCAGTCAGTACTGTTCAATGATTTATTAAGAAGTGGAACATTCAGGAATCTCTTGATACCAAGCCAAGTTCAGGTAGACCAAGAAAGACTACATCCAAAACTACCAGAAGAATTATTCAGGATAAAAGGAAAACACCTTGACACGCCTCACTGCCTCTGCCACACTAACGGGACCAAAATAGAGCTTCATGGTCACAACCATAAGCGATATGCTTGGAGAGGGGACAACAAGGCCTATAGTGAACCGAATACCATGCCCACCGTGAAGCATGGTGGGGGTTCACTGATGTTTTGGGGAGGTGAGCTCTAAAGACACGAGGAAGCTTGTGAAAATGTATGGCAAGATGTTATCAGAAAATACCGTCAGACAATCTGCATTCTTCTGCACGAATTATTCACATGGGACTCTCTTGGACTTTCCAGCACGATCGTGACTCTAAGCACGAGGCCAGGTTGACAGTGGTTACAGCAGAAAAAGGTTCTGGCGTGACCATCACAGTTTCCTGACCTTAATATCATCGAGTCACTCTGGGGAGATCCCAATGTGCCGTCCATGCAAGATGACCAAATACTTTTATTTTGTCCAAAACTAGAAGCATTGTGTGTGGAAAAACTCCTAGGGCCGGTTTCACATGCACGGATAAAGCCTAGTCTAGGACTAAAATGCCTAGGTCAGTTGAGAACTCAATGTACTAGGCTAGTACCAGACTTCCACTGAATCTGGTGATGAATAATGTGACAAAGTTGACACTAATTGCTTTTTGTTACCTTGTATTACGAACTGTCACGGTCAAAGGTTTATGATTAAAGGGGTTGAAAAGATGGTAGGAGGTCTGTCCGCGATGAAAATATCCTCTGCACAACACTCCACAAAGCAGTTTCCGCAGGCTCTCGTTCTATGTCATCTTGAGTGTGATCCGGTCATATGGTCAGATGTTGCAAACCAGACCCTGGCAAAGTACCAGCTGGCCCAGAATAGAGTGGCTGCTCTCCCTCTTCTGCAGTCAGTGGGCTCATGTCAATACTCCAAATATCATTCTCTCTTGGCTAAGAAACACTGTTTCTTCGTTTTAATGAAAATATTGTATGGGAAATTCTAAATGGAAAGAAATCTTGCAGACAGCTCTGACACAAACACAACCCAGCAGACATGCAACAAGGGGTTCACCCTGTAGCCCTTCAGCACAGACAAATTCAAGGAACAATACAGCCGGGCTTTCATGGCACTTGGTTCGGTCAAAAATTTCCCTGGCCTAATTTTCTTGAAACTCAGCACAATGGCACCATCATACTTAAACAACATATGATTAAATGTGATTTTATGTAAACTGATTTGTATTTGTGCAGCATTTTTATATCAACATTTCATTACTATATTTTTAATTTGAAGTGTTTGTAAATATGCACATGTTATAGGTTCTCATGATGACGTCATGTACTATGTCATGTGTGGAACCCAGGAGAACCCCCAGGAAGGATCCAGGAAGCTATGGGGATACTTTTACGACCTTTCAGCTCTCCAGGACCAGGGTTGGTGACCACTCCCCCAACCCTCTCTTTAGCCCCTGCTCACACTGCCTCTCTCTCCCTCTCCCCCTCTCTCTCCCCCCTCAAGCAGGTCAGAGCTCTGTGTGCAAACAAGATTAGCTAGTTTTATTTTCCCAGGGCCTGTGATGAAACAGTCAGGCCTGCTGTGCATATAATTAGTGTTAGAATGTAGGGATGAACCAGCCAAAGACCACAGGAAGTTCATACACAGTTGCAGGGTGATATTTGAGCTACAGATTAGCTTAGCATGCAGGTCAATGATGAGGGGGCAATAGTGAAACCATTTGCTGCTCATGCCACCTTATTCCAGGGGTCTCTGTTAAATACAGCTTTGTGGAGTCCATGCAGTTACCAAGGTGGTCTGCGCATCAGGTACGGGTCAGACACGTATACACATTTACCCCTGACAAATACAAACGAGTGTTAGAAATTAATATTCATGTGAAAATCATCTGGCTGAACAACAGGCACGCCATGTAAAGCGGACGTGTGTGCTATTTGTCAAAAACTGAGGAATGTGAATTTAGCAACTACAGATTGCTGCTTTGGTGTATGTAAGTGAATTCCAACATTATGTCACTGCTGTGGGTATTGTATATTATGTGCATTACCTTTACTATTGGTATATATATATACCTATATAACTCTAACCATATATATAAGTAACTCTACCATATATACAATACACTAAGACCCAACTCTACTGTAGGCATTTTATATATCAAGGCCTAACTCTACTTTAGGTGTATTATATACGTATAAAGACTGTAGGTATATTTGACATCAAGGCATTAACTCTACTGTATATATGTTATATCAAGGCCTAATTCTAATATAGGTTTATAATATTTTAAGGCTTAACTCTGCTCAAGCTATTTTATAGGCCTAACTCAGTTGTAAATATATTATATATCAAGGCCTCATTGGCTTCTATCAAGTTTGTTCCGTATATCTGAAGTAATTGCTTTGGCACATGTATTTCCAAAGGATAAAACCTCCTTTCTATTCTTTTTTTAACAAGCAGTTCCCAAAACACAAAAATTGGTCTCTTTCAGCAAGAGAGAGAGATGTGCTCTATACCATTTCAACCAGAGAGGTTGGGATGCTGGAGGACAATGTCTGTCTGCCTCTCATTCTTCAATGTTGTCTCTTATGTTAAATAATACAAAGCTATTGTGTTTTATTCAGACATGTTTCATGCACAGTTTCACTCTAAATGTGTGCTCTGTTTTTGTGCTGCAAACAGCGTGTGTGTGTGTGTGTGTTTGTGCACTGAGCAGTGTGCTTTTTTTGTGCTCCGAGCAGTGAGCTTGTGTGCTCCGAGCGGTGTGCACGTTCTCTGAACTGTGTGCGCATCTGCTCCGAGCGATGCATGCTCCGTGCGGTGTGTGTGTGTGTGTGTGTGTGTGTGTGTGTGTGTGTGTGCGCGCGTGTGTGCTCCGAGTGTTCTCCAAGTGGTGAGCAGTGTCCCTCCAACCTACAGAGATAAACCATCTGTTACTACTCTGTACTATGAAGGACAATTCCCATTACAATTAGTTTTCATTGAATGCTATTGATTTTGTTCCCATTCAATTCCATACACTGAGGGCTCATGTCTGTTAGCAGTCATCTGAGCTGTTCTTTTTGTCTTTGCAATACTCATTATATTTGCCTCATAGCACTTTCTAACTGAAAACCAAGCAATGTCTCAGAGACGAGCAGCCCAGGAGAACTGCATCCTGCTCCAGTAGTTAATGTTCCAGGGGAACAGGTCATAGTGCATAGGTAAAAGGGGCCTATTGGAACGCATTCTATAGGGACTGGCTGGCTGACTGCTTGGCTAACTTACTGACTGGCGGACTTGTTGGCTGTCCAGCTGTGTGCGGAGACTAACCCGTCTATCTACAACCTACTAAGACTGAAGCTGATGAAGGAAATCAGAGATTTGTTGTCCCTTGCAGTGTAGTAATTGTAGCATTTTGCTTCATAATAAATGCCTTTATTTGTTTGAAAAAAAGTGTAGGAATATTGATCTGTCCGGTCCATCTGTTTACACAACAGCACAGTGTTTTGTTAGGGTTCACTGTCATGTTGACTGTCTATGACACCAGCCAAACAGAAATAACATGTTTTATGTACAGAAGAGATTTAGTCTGCCAGACTGGATGGATTAACTTGGCCTTGGGGTAGTTGTTACGGACCAAGGAGGAGGACTGGACACCGAGACTGAATGACAGACTGTCGAGGACAGAAGAGTGACTGACCTAGACGCAGCAGGAACTAACAGACAGTTCTAGACCTTACTGACTGTCCTAGACACAGACTGACTTTCCTCGGCACAACAGACACCGTTTAACACCTTGCTTTAGAGTACAGAGTGCTTTAGAGAAATATCTACCCACGTAAAGACAATTTGGCCAAAAGCTGTCTTTATTCTATCATTAAGTTTGAGATCTGAGGCAGAATTACCCTCCTAAGTAAATGTCAACCAAATTAAAAAGAAAATGTATGAATACACCTTAGCGAAATGTACAACTCAGCTCTACCAATCAAAGAAACGACACTTAATTTGGACAGGTATTGGACAGTTATTTCAGATGGAAAACTTTTTAGGAGACATGTTATCAGTGACTTCGGAAGTGCGTGATCTCCACTAATGACGCACCCCGCCCGTCTCCACATGCCCGGCCCGCTACCACCCGGCGAAGTTAAGACAGTTCCCCTCTCTGCCGTCCATCACAAATGTTCCTTTGATAATTACACGCCAAAATGACCCAAAAGAGGGGGCACGGCGTTGCTCCCTAAATGACACGTCACTTCACCTTAAGAACGCCGAACGGGAGTCAGGGCTGTCAGTCTGCCACTGCTCTCTTTACAGCTAATTACAGCTCTTCATAATCCTCCCACTTGTTATTTGAACTAAATAAGTTGAAAATATAAAGGCATTGTGGCGGTCTGCCACTCCTGGGTGATTGCGTAGACGTGCGGAGCGAGGGGGGGGGTGAACGGCACTGGGTGCTCTGGAGACTCATTGCCGCTCACCGGAACAAATAATTACCCAGAGCTCAGGTCTGAACTGGTACGGAGGGCTGGAGGGAGCGCCCCGTGTTTGTCAGACGGGTCATGGAAATGAGATTTCAGAGGAGGGGTGGCAGAGCAGAGACGAGGGGATGGAAGGGGAGGAGGAGGAGGGAGGCGAGGAGAGGAGAAAGCCAGGTGCCACTGCAGGGAGGAGGTGATGCCGTCAGAGAGCCAGCCAGCATGGCCTGTGTGCCTTGGGAGAGACTTGCTACTTGTTTTATTCACATCCGTCCATTTACACTGCGTAAATTAACTCAGTGAGCTCCTGGCTTTTGGGACATGCTAACCCAGCTTAACATACCTCCAACACATTGACAACCATGCCCAGATTAAACCCTTCAGTTGGTAGTGCCACATGTTTCCCTGCATGGCTGGCCGGTTCAGAATAACCTTCCTACCTCCCAACTCAACCCCCCCTTCAGACTGTCAGTGTCTGATGCTCCTTTTAAGCCTTTATTTATTCCACTCACTTTGTTACTAGTGGGCACCCATGTGTTGAGCCGGCTGGCCCCAATCCAAGTCCCAGTCCCAGACCTACTTCTAGTCCCAACCACACTCCTAGACCTTGTCCGAGACATTGTCCTAGTCCTAGTCGCAGCCCATTTCCAAGTCTCAGTCCCAGTCAAAATTCCACCCACTATAGACCCAAACCCAGGCCTAGCCCCACACAATGCCCAAGACCCTGACTCAGGTCCAAACCAAGACCCAGACTCAACCCCAGAACAAGACCCAGACTCAGCCCCAACCAAGACCCAGACTCAGCCCCAGAACAAGACCCAGACTCAGCCCCAGAACAAGACCCAGACTCAGCCCCAAACCAAGACCCAGACTCAGCCCCAAACCAAGACCCAGACTCAGGTCCAAACCAAGACCCAGACTCAGGTCCAAACCAAGACCCCGACTCAGGTCCAAACCAAGACCCAGACTCAACCCCAGAACAAGACCCAGACTCAACCCCAGAACAAGACCCAGACTCAACCCCAGAACAAGACCCAGACTCAGCCCCAAACCAAGCACCAGACTCAGCCCCAAACCAAGCACCAGACTCAGCCCCAAACCAAGCACCAGACTCTGCCCCAAACCAAGATCCAGACTCAGACACAAACCAAGATCCAGACTCAGCCCCATACCAAGATCCAGACTCAGCCCCAAACCAAGCACCAGACTCAGCCCCAGACCAAGACCAAGCCTTAGACTCAGACCCAGACCCAAACCAAGACCTAGACTCAACCCCAAACCAAGAGCCAGACTCAGCCCCAAACCAAGATCCAGACTCAGCCCCAAACCAAGATCCAGACTCTGCCCCAAACCAAGATCAAGACTCAGACCCAAACCAAGATCAAGACTCAGCCCCAAACCAAGATCCAGACCCAGCCCCAAACCAAGCACCAGACTCAGCCCCAAACCAAGCACCAGACTCAGCCCAGACTTCATCCAGAAAATATATTATAAAAAATATAAAACAAGCTGAAGTGAATCCCCTACAGTTACCAACATGGCTGCCTTATTTCAGTATTGCTAGCTATCTGACTTTTTACAAACATAATTGCACTCAGCCATCTGCTTCATTCATGTGAGCACATTCTTTTACTGACCTGTTTATTAGAGTTCAG
>JACXGJ010005479.1:36255-39027 GCA_016801105.1 Esox niger
TCCCCAGCCCAGTCAGTGTAAACAGGGTCGTATCTATTTAATGATGCTGTTTCTAGCCCTGTTTCTCCACAGCATTAGCAGACCGTCCCAGCCCAGATTAGGCCTGTATGCTGAAACACGCTTGTCACTGAATCAGCTTAAACTTTGCTCAGCAAGCATGCGAGAGGCTGATAACAGGCGTCTGATGTTTGCAGTGTTGGGTTTAGAGGTCTTCTCTGTCCTGGTGCTCTGCAACATGATACACTCTCCGTGTTCCACTATTGGGGGAGGGTTGTTTGCTCTGAGCCGAGAAAAACAATCTGGGGACAAATAGCATCTTATAAACATGTTCGCCGCCACTGTCCTTGTATGCAGATGCATCCAAATGACTCGTCAAATGTTCATGGATATTCCTGGCCTCCATGACTTCATCCAGTACTGGGGGACAACACTACAGGTACAACCAGATAGCTGGCTGTTCCTCCTCATCGCGGGTTCCATCCCCAACTCCCTTTCCGTATATCAGTGCACTATATAAGGACGGGATGCTGTCCAATAATACATCAGCCAGTCTGTCCATTGCTTCTGACATCATGTGGAACCTCCGAATCTCTGCTCAGAGCAAGCTGACAATCTGTTAACACCCCCTCATTAATATGAAAATTAGATACATTTTTCCAGCATAAAAAGTTCCCAAGAACCCGGCTTGCATATTTTATGCACCATGTGCTTTTGCAGAATGATCAACTGGAATTTAATTGGTTCGGACATTACCATTTTAAAAATGCAGCATTCTCTAGAGAGGGAGAGTTGGATCTGGCTGTATCTCCTGTAATACTGGAAGGATCAACCTCTACTGGAACCGAGTACTGGAGACACCAGAGTCACTCTGTCACCGCTACACGTACAGAGAGAGGAGAGGAGACGGGATAACAGAGGAGGTTTGTGGGGGAGAACACAGGCGAGGTGAGGAGAAGAGAGGAGAGGACAGCAGAGAAGACAGGGCAGGAGAGATCAGGTAAAATAAGTAGAAAGGCAAGAAGAGCAGTGGAAAGGGGAGGCAAGGAGATCAGAGGAGGAAAGAAGGGGAAGGGAGCCACCAATACTCATGAATATAACAACAACAATGCTAGGTATTTCCAATTGCTACTTTGCCACAAAGCTTGGCTTCTCCAGAACGACTGAAATCACACCAGTACACAGGCCTCTACCATAGCACCAGAACAGAGAGCAGGGAGATCCGCTGGCCTCTTCTGTACTGTAGGGGTGGGAATTTCTTGGCACCAATATGGTACTATCCCAATACTTGGGTCAAGATACGATAATATTGCTGGTCTTTATGGTTTGCGATGCATTCAGTGTTGTGGTTTGACACTGCATATATTACGATTCGCACCTCACTTTTCTCGTGTCATTTGTTTTCTATACAAGTCACACCTGTGGACAAACACTGTAAACCCCATCTACACCTCAGGATACAACAAACTTTAACCAGCTGTTTTTATTCAAAACCTTCATTTGTGCGGAAGAGCATTCTGAACTGTAAAGAGCGGTGAGCTCTTGGGCTAAGAATCCTTACTCTATGAAAACCTAAATACAAAATTAAAACATTAAATAACCAGGTCCTTTTAGAAACTAAAAAGATAAGAATAGATTGTACACCATAAAACACAAAAGGAATGAGTATGCTTTGTGAACAATATGTAAATACCTCAGAAACGCTCACTGAAGGAGATTTTCAGGTAAAAAGTGGTTTGTGCTGTGAATGTATGTCTCAAAACTCCATTCCGGTAGGCCACAGTTCAGTGGGCACACTATTGCTGTTGTTGCTGCACGGGGTTGAAAGTACAGCTATTTAATCACATTTGATGTCAGAATATTTTTACATCACAAAAAAGTTAAACGCTTTCACTGTGTAGAGAGGCCTGTGTGAACACCTGAAGCGTGGCTGGTGAAATAAACATTCTGGACACCAATGCCCAAATCTACCCAAATTGTGACGTTTTGTAGGCCCTGTTCATTAAAGTTTATATAAAATAATTGATTATTGTATCGAAGTGTATTCATACATTGTCTTGGGGAAAGGAATCTTGGTACTCCACTGTGTCGTGTTATTTCCCCCAAACCGTATTTCCCCCTGTACCACCAAAACAAAGTACAGGAAGGACAGGAGACAGTCTGAGTACAACAATCGAGACATAAACCCATTGTGTACTCTGGATTTCCCCCTTCTGGGAAATGATCTCATATGGGATCTCTGAAAGGGATGAGCTTTTGACTGTGACATATAGAGGTTATGAGGATAGGTGGAGGAACGGTTTGACAGGAGAGAGGGCTGGGTGGAGGAATGTTTAACGAGAGAGGGCTGGAGGTGGAGGAATGTTTAACGAGAGAGGGATGGAGGTGGAGGAATGTTTAACAAGAGAGGGCTGGAGGTGGAGGAATGTTTAACACGAGAGGGCTGGAGGTGGAGGAATGTTTAACACGAGAGGGCTGGAGGTGGAGGAATGTTTAACATGAGAGGGCTGGGTGGAGGAATGTTTAAAACGAGAGGGCTGGAGGTGGAGGAATGTTTAACATGAGAGGGCTGGGTTGAGGAATGTTTAACATGAGAGGGCTGGATGGAGGAATGTTTAACAGGAGAGGACTGGGTGGAGGAATGTTTAACATGAGAGGGCTGGAGGTGGAGGAATGTTTAACAGGAGAGGGCTGGATGGAGGAATGTTTAACAGGAGAGGACTGGGTGGAGGAATGTTTAACATGAGAGGGCTGGAGGTGGAGGAATGTTTAACA
>JACXGJ010005480.1:0-38937 GCA_016801105.1 Esox niger
GGGGGGGGGGGGGGGGGGCTGTGGCACCGTACATGGTTCAACATGAGAGCGGCAAGTCAGCCCTCTTGGCCCCTTCCTGTCCTCTGTTTGGTGTAAGGTCTTACACCATAAAACAGACTTTTAACCTGCTACCAGCTCTGCCAGGGCCAGACACTGGGCAACCTAATGTCATTGCCGCCAGGCAAGGGGACACTAACCTGTTTGTGCTAACTTAGTCGTCCAACATTTTGGCCAAAGAAGCTGTATGTCCCTGAGATAGACAGTCGTTACAGCTTGGTGTTATCATATATACGTCTAAAGGACACCGCACTTTTTTTTCAGAAATCAAAGCAGGTCAAGAGTGAGTACATGCTAGTCCATCTATTGGTGAAACAGTGATCCCTGTTTTTACAGTTCCTGTGTTTAAAGGAATGTGCACATGAACCATTAGTGAACATGAACAGTCATCTGGGTATCTACAGACAATTGAAAAATTATACCAGATCTATGTCTCACAGCAAGGTGACCCTCTAAGCCTTTCAAATCGTTTTACGAAGGCAAGGATTAGCATCTCTGTTCCCACTTCGTTGTTGTGCTCTGAGTTGATGTAGATGGAAATGTCCTGCTGCTAGAGAGGTAGCGCTAAACGTCCTGCGAGGTAGACCGGTAGAGCATGACTTGTGTTAATGAGGAATTCCCAGCATGAGTTCTCTGAGCTGTGAGCAAAAAACTGCAATGACTCTAGTCTGTGATCGTAAATGTTGATTGTGATGAATTTGGATATGCAATTTAGACAGATTTAGGGAAGGTTACAGCATGCCAGTGACACCATTGTTGAAGTCCCCATGTTGGATGGTTATAGTATTTAACTAAAACGAAAGTCGGAATAACAAATTAGAAAACTGAAATAAGATTACTAAAGGGACAGTTCACCCATGCCTTTATTGTTGTGTCAAAAATGAAATTATCGACCTTTTAACTATTTCAAAATTGTATTTAGACCTTAAATAATCCAATCACATTTCTGGCCACGCTACGTTTTACATTAACATTTTGGTCATTTTAAAAGATGAGCAATTACAGTTAATAGCCTTGCACAAGGGCACAACACTAGACATCCTGCCTTAGTAGATTTGGGATTTCACCCGGCAACCTTACCATTACTGGCGCTACCACTAATCACTAAGCTGCCTGCCGCCCTAGGCCACACTAGGCTGCCAGTCTAAAACCTTTGTCCACAAAACAGATGGGGAAAACAGTTACACCTTAACCATAGATATTGTAAACTCATTAAATGTTGCCTGAAACAATCGTGTATTTTGAGCTTTCCTGGTGTTTTTTACTTCGTCTGTAGATGTTTAGTGTACCCCCTGTGTACCTCAGACTGTGTCAACAGGAATTTTATAAAATGATTCCTTCACAGCAAAACTACAACAAAAAGCAACAACAATTTCCTTCCATGATTTCCTGGACACATGATCAAGTAGTCTTTCCTATTACATTGGTGTTTTTGGAACATACTTAGGAACATCATTTTACAAATGGGTTGCTGAATTCCAGGTGATTTTACAGAAAAAAAGAGTGATGTGGGCAGCTTGGTGCTGACCCCTGACCTAAATCAGCAGATTACGTCTTTACATAAACATCTCCCGAGGGATCCAGTTCTGGTTGTTATCAGACAAATCTGTTATGTCATAGTATAATCTCACCATACTCCCTGTGTTGAAATGATGGCACAGAGAAGAAACCATTATCATAGTGTCCAGCCTATGAGAAATGCCTGGCTTGCCAGACTCCAAAATGCCTACCACTGTAACCTTACCCACAACGCAACAGCACTGAACAACTCAATGTATATTTAATATAGCAAGATAAATGGACTGGCTGAGTTTTTATGAAGAACATTACCATGAAGCCAATGTGCAAACCCTCGAAGATACTATACATCGGTCATGTTGTAAGAGGATATTGAGAAAAAAGAACACTTACCTTCTATTTACATTCTACATTACAAGGTAGAATAATGTGCTCGTAGAAAAGAAACTGCAAAACAGTATTAAGTTAGTTACCATACCAACCAGCAGCATAGTGAGTGCATTTGTGTTCATTGTTCCCCACAGGACAGCTTTCCTGCCAGATTTGGAGGCATCCATTTTGTGAACCAGCCGTGGTACATCCATGCTCTGTACACTGTCATACGGCCCTTTTTGAAGGACAAGACGAGAAAACGGGTGAGGAAACACTGCTGTTTAGTAAACTGTATGAAAAATACCCTTGTCAGAAACCAGCCGTCTTGCTGTGATCAATGAATGTTAAGTCATCATTTTCAACTTACCGAATCGCCATCTGTTCGCTGTTCTAACTTCTGAACAGCTTTAGTCTTATGACCGGTGCTAAGGACGTGTATAGAACACCTATACATATAGCAATATGATTGTGTATGCTTAATATCTATCTGTGTCCATGTATTTTGCAGATCTTCATGCACGGAAACAACCTAAACAGCCTTCACCAGCTCATGCACCCAGAGATCCTGCCCTCGGAGCTGGGGGGGATGATGCCACCCTACGATATGGGCACCTGGGCCCGTACCCTGCTGGACCACGACTATGATGAGGAAACAGAGTATAACCGGGAGGCTTATACCCTGTCTGTCAAAGACCTGGAGAAAGACCTGTCTCCTAAAACCATGAAGAGGTCAGTCTGTTATTGGCAACTATGTTTAACAATCACCACAGTAATTGGGCAGATATGGGATATAAATGAGTTTTATAGACCTACATGGTAAGTGGGCGATACGTGATTGGTTTCCTGATGTAACGGCAACCCGTTATTACGTGGCACAAGCTGGTGGCATACAGAGGTCTGAATGCCGGTTTGAATGTGTATGTGTGGTTTACTAAAACCCTCTCAAGGGCATTGCTCATCCATCATTCAATAAGGTAGCTGGTTGACGGAAATTGTTACTGTTCTTTTCAGGTGAGTAGACCAGGAAATCCTCCTTGACAGATGTGTTTCTTAGAAAGAACAAATTAGGCATGGTGACATTAGTATGGGATAGTGACAGAGTCCATTGTCTTAGTGAGTTTCCCCAGGGTTGGATGTCTCTCCGTACCTAATGGATCATGAAATGAGCATTAGGCAAAAGAGATGAATGTGATGCACTGATCTGCACTCTACTTCAGAGTGCTCTAGCTACCTTATGGAGCATGAACAGAAGTGATGGAGATGTACCATCGTCTCTAAGCTCAGTTCCACTCATGCTGCCACTCACTCTCAACCTTGTGACTAAACCTGTTCAGTTGTACAACATTGTCTTGAACAGCTTGCCTTTGGGATTATAGCCTCCCCAAGGTCCTTTTTTTGGAGAATGTTTTTTTTGTATTCAGCAGCTTAAGATCAGTACACTTTACTGTCACTGACATTTATGCTATCCAAGACAGTACACAGACATTTATGCTAACCAAGACAGTACACTGACATTTATGCTAACCAAGACAGTACACTGACATTAATGCTAACCAAGACAGTACACTGACATTAATGCTAACCAAGACAGTACACTGACATTAATGCTAACCAAGACAGTACACTGACATTTATGCTAACCAAGACAGTACACTGACATTAATTCTAACCAAGACAGTACACTGACATTAATGCTAACGAAGACAGTACACTGTCATTAATTCTAACCAAGACAGTACACTGACATTTATGCTAACCAAGACAGTACACTGACATTAATGCTAACAAAGACAGTACACTGACATTAATACTAACCAAGACAGTACACTGACATTTATGCTAACCAAGACCGTACACTAACATTTATGCTAACCAAGGCAGTACACTGACATTAATGCTAACCAAGACAGTACACTGACATTAATGCTAACCAAGACAGTACACTGACATTGATGCTAACCAAGACAGTACACTGACACAGCAGTCAAAGCAATGAGAGGTGGATGTATAAAGGACTGTACATAAAGGAGGGTACACAAAGCATTTAACAATGTATTTTACTGTCACTGGTATCAAGCCCCATACTGTACATGCTCAGTGTGATGCAATTTAATGTGTTACACAGTTAGATAGTTCACACATAACCTGTATATACACACATTATTTACAGTTGTTAAGATGTGTATAAGAATAATTTAATTGCATTTTGGAATTACAAAGAAAATTGTGAATGCTACTTTCATATCCATTTTGGTTTCTGGCGTTGTAGCGTCTGTGTCCACACGTAAGAGGCCGTGTTCTATTGTGCACGTGGATTTATTACTGGTTGTGGGTTCAGTAATAAATGTATTCAGTGAGAAAATGTGGGCTGGATCCTTTGTATAGCAGAAGGGAGCAGCATGCATCCCAGGTCATCAGGAAGAAGTTAGCTTGAACACAGAAAAATATAATAAAATTGATTATACGTAATACTTTACATTTTAAACAACTATGATGTTCTGAGTGGCAATGTCTTTATGAACCTATGAGCTCCATGATGTGTCTAGCACCTTAAAGATACTGGTGGAGGATTCCACGTAAAACATTTAACCATACTCCAACACAGATAAAATACCTTGCATAAAATACTTCAGAAATGACAAGATTAGTTTTTTTTAAATAATATGTAATTGGCATTGTCCAATACACACCTACCAAGCTCTTGGTTCTGTTACCTCAGTGCCCTTTTTTGCCATTTCCAACCTTTTTTCTGTCTTCAAACTCCAGTGGGGGAGACAGCTTCCCTTTGAGCTAGGATGTGGCAGAACCAAGAGGGAGCTGTGATGTTCGGACCTTTGCATCCTTCTTTGTACATTGTCTGAAGTCATACATTTATTTTTTCATATCCATAGGTCCCAGTCAGTGGTGGAGCCTGGAGTGCTTAAACGTCCTGAAAAAGTGAAGAGTGAGGAGGAAAACATGCAGCCTCTGCTCTCACTGGATTGAAACACCGCTTGACACAAACCGCCTAGATACCACTGACCCTCAGACTGGCAGGGAAGAAAGGGTTTTGTTCCCACGACACAAAGACATGAAAACGAGGCGATGAAGTGAGAAGAGATTGGATCATGACAATAGCCTATTTTATTCTCATGAAGATAGTCTGAGATGCCAGTTTGATGAATATTTCTTAAAATTGAAAGGAAATAAGAGCTGCTGGAAAAGTTCCTTATGTTGTGGTTAAGTGCCAATCTCATACTATAAATACACTTCTGAAGGATGGGGTTATTTTGTGTGGGAGTCATTGTGACTGGAACACATTGAGACTGCTGTTAATATTATGTCTGTGCTTCTCATTAAATATTTTGTGAACTAATTGTAAAATACAAAGTCAATAGAAAATCACACTTATAGGCAGTTGCGAGCTGGGGAAGGGGTTTGGTACAGTATTTTATCCGTCCAAACCGGTTGCAGTTACCACTCAGAATTAGTTCCAAGTATGATAAGGATCTCTTTAAACGCAAAGCAAAAAGTGTCTATGCACAGCAAGGTATGTGGCCCTTTCATCAAAGTAATTCAAACAGTTATTTAGGTTTCTCAATTTAAAACCAAACTCCTCTTTACTGTACAGGGCTCAATTAGAAAAGATGCACCTTTGTCAGAGGCTGCATTTTTTGTTTGATTGGAATTTTCACATATGAAGACTTTCACCCAGGACAGATTCCTGTCTATGATACAAGTTATTTGGCTGAACAAGGTGTTAATTGTCGAATTGTCAAATGTTTCAACAGTCATGAAACTCTTTTCAAGGATATCTATTTTGTATTATTTTCGCACAGAAGTGCAGTAACAAGAAAACAACAACGAGCTCATGTGGAAATCTTCATTGATTTTGAACTGATTTTGGTGTTAGCTATTGGTTCTGCTCAGAAGTGTTAAGAATGTGGTCTCTGTCATGTGATTCCAAAAATGTGTGCTTGTTAAAATGTTTAACACTGGCTTTAAGGAATATTTTGAAACAATTTGTTTCAAAAGGGGACAAGCTGTCCACAACAGCACACACCTACTTGAAAACCAATTTAGATACACTATTTAAAGATCTATTAATTTCTCATACCTTATTTTATGATGCTGGAAGATAAAATGTAATGTATACTTATATATGATAACTTTTTGTAATGGCTGTAAGGGTACAGTCAGTGTATGCCAGGATGTGATCTTCCGTTGCTAGCTCTTTTGTTACTCCCTGCATGGTTGTGAAGCTTGAGGCAGTGTTTGGCTCCAGAGCTTCTGTGCCCTGACAAAGCGCTGACTTCCTGTTATGTCACTAGCATAGATTCACTCTGGAATGGTTCGCTGCTACTCAGAACTAGGCCAGATCAACAGACAAACAGCCCTAATACCTAGTGATCACAGTAAACCGCATAGGACATGTCAGCTCCAGCTCGATGCGTGAGTGACTTGTGCCTTCAGCTGCATACCGGGGAACATCTTTGGTGAAGAAGAAAGGGTGCAATGATAGCCTGTCAGTGTTCCCCAGCCTGCCTGCGGAATCTGCTAGGTAGCGATGTGTGGGGGACATTACAATAACCCGGGACAGTAGCTGAACGACGGAACTGTTATCTGATGGTGCTGTTTTTGTTTCACCCCGTTTCAAAGTATTGAATATTTTTTGTGTGATGTTCATCAGTATTTTCTGTCATCCATGGTTCTCGTTTGTCCCGTGCACTATTCAAATCAGACAACAATACAGAATTATCCTGCAACAACAGCAGTAGCCCTTGGAGAATAATACTCTAGGCATAGCAGTTGGAATGTTCTTCCAACTTCCTTTTTCCATATATCTAGCCTTGCCATTTCAGCCAAAGCAACCCTTTGACAAAACAAATATTTTATTGTATCATAATTATTACTTAATAGGAATCCATAGCTTGAACGTAAAGTAACCACTTATTATAATATTCATAATTTTTCATGAAATTAATGCCTATTATTGCTTTCAGTCTTTGAGTTCATGTTCTCATGTCACTTTGATTGTATTTACTCCCATCGGTAAAGATAGGAGAGAAACTCAAATTAGAAGTCTAGTATAGTAAATTCACAGATGTGTTGGGCAGACTGTTTAATGTTTAATGTCCTTAGATAAATTGACTTAAATGATGTAACTGAATCAAACCTTACATGAGCAAAAAAATTACCAATAAATATAAAGACACTTAGATGGGTATATCTGCACTTTTATTCACTGTCGCTCTACGGTATACGGTTGACTACATTGACATTGAATGACTGTCAGGGATGTGATGATCCTGAAGGATTTCAATAAAGGTGTGTGCTGAACAACGTCACAAGTAAAATAATGCTGACGGTTCAAAGGGTCTTCTATTTATCGGCATGTGTTTGCAGGACCTCTGCTGTTGAAGTGTGATTTCCTCTCAACTGAATACATACATGCAGAATGTAGGGGATTTATGGGAAACCTCAAAAGCATTCAGAAGGCGAGTCACATTCATACTGTAGGACAGCACATAAACTTGTGTTGGCAAATGGACCGATGAATACAGGAAAATCTCTGAAAAAGTTGTGTATTTAAGTCCCTTGGTCAGTTGGAATATGACCCCAAAATAGCTCTAGGTCATTTTAAATAAGAAAAAGCAAAGCAGCTGATAGACCGTGTAGAGAGCTACGGCTAATGGCAAGAGTTAGTCCAGTCACAGCAGGATCATTTCTCCCTCCCTGCCTACATTATAGAGACTATGTATGAGCCACAGTAGGTTTGCTGCAGTGGGTGTGCGTGCGTGTGTGCGTGTATGGAACGAAGAGGACACCCCACAACCCCCCGCTGAACACACACGCCCAGCAGCTTTCTGAATTATTCATTGATGTCCATGGTTATCCCATCCCACATGACCCATCACTCTGCAGCCCGATTGGCTAGCTGGCCCACCCAGTCAGGGGAGGCGGCCACCGACTGAGGCAGCAGATGCGGGATGATGTGTGATGGCA
Organism: Esox niger; assembly: GCA_016801105.1. Classification (NCBI taxonomy): domain Eukaryota; kingdom Metazoa; phylum Chordata; class Actinopteri; order Esociformes; family Esocidae; genus Esox; species Esox niger. The sequence continues at coordinate 7,933 of JACXGJ010005480.1, forward strand.
CATGGGACGGTCCACCGTGAAAGACTGGTGGGAATGATGGATGGGCTTGGCTACACTGGAGTCCACTGGTCCCGTCAACTTCAGTACAATACTGTAGCTCTCCTCGTTCTGTTGCCGGGTGTCCTGCAGCCCATTTCACTGCATGTTGAAAGGTGTTGGAGACAATAGAAGAGTCATCATCACACCGCGAAGTGGAACCAGCAGCTTCCATATTGCCTGTTTTGCCCTGGTCCACTCCCAGACAGCCTCTTATGGAGATGGAGCTCTGATCCTGGCCTGAGGTGGACTGGGAGCGGCTGCCTGGCTGCCTGCATGTTTAGACTGTTGACGCTGGAGGGTATTGTTTAGGGAGCTGTGGCCAGACAGAGATGAATCACACCTCTTGTCCCTTACCCACCATCAAACTCAATGAGACTCACCTGCTCTGGCTATGTGGCCAGGAGGAAAATTCTCTATTGGGTCTCTGTTTGCAAATTTGTTGTTAGAAATTCAAACAAATGCTGCAGCAAATAATTAGATTTGAATCTGTTTTCACCAATAGCTCCACTCGCTTCAAACCAAAGATACGAAGAAGTTGGTCCATTCTATTATTTATTTCAAGCGGGGGCATTACCAAGCATAGAGCACATTGCACTAATTTAGTTCTCTGGCTGACCCAGATCTCCTGGCTCATCTTCTGATGTGGCCTAGCTATCTAGCTTGTGTTGTGCTCCCTCTCTTTCTTCCTTTTCCCTCTCCTTGTCAGTATGGTACGCTGCTGATGAAACTCAAGCTACATAGGGACCTCAGGCCCCAGACCTCTGCTCTGCTCAGATTACATTTATTTTGCGGCTGTAGATCCATAGAGAATCAAGCCTTTAAATAGTGTAGCTTTTTTAGGTGACAGACTAGAACATGTGGGTTAAAGAAGCCCAATTCTAGCAGGAATTAAACCAATGTACGAGAAGAATTAATGGATAGAAAGTGTGGATTCTATTTTAGTTCACTGCCCTGTTCTATACAAGGTTTGAGTCAATTCATTTTATGAATGACTCTGGAGTGGGCTGGGATTTTTTACTCCTATTGTCGAGCTAGTTTAGGAGGTGCCCTGAGATAAAATGGTAAGACTGGACCCACATGAAATGACAGAGTTCTGCTTATCTACTGGCATTCACTAGCATACTGTCTGTGGGACATTGACTCGATATTATGAAAGCATGTATCTACAATGCATGATATTTGGCAAACACCCCAAGTGCTTTATTACTGTCTTTTTTTACTCTATCTCTCGGCCCTGGGAATGGAGAATTTGCTGTGTCCTGGAAGTCTTAAAGGTCGCTTGCGTGGTAAGGTTTCGTAAACACAACACAGCAGCGATATTGAGGGAAACACCTCTACAGCAGCCCACAAGGTTGCCTGACTCGTAACTGCGGCAACAAAAGCAATAAAAATGTCAGGTATGATTATCCCTCTGTTGCAGAAACATTTTAACAGCGGCTGTTTTATACCCTACAATACTTGTCCCTGTCTATAAAACCGGTGTTACACAGAGGAAGATGGACATGTAAGAGGATTCGACCTAATCAATGGTAATTATGCTCATGTATATTAACATTTGAAAACCCTATTGCTGGTTTACGTGACACGTGATGACAATGGATTATTGTGTGGTTACTGAAGATTTGTGTTATTAATAGAGTCATTACCACAACAAAATCTTCTTGCATGACTAGAACAATTATAAACATTTTTTACGTTCTTACGATTTCTGCAACCATATACTAAAATGAAGCACACACTCTTTTCAAATATTTATGTAATTTATTACAATGATGTCATTTTACCATGTATCCCTCATTTCGCATAATGTACTCTAAAATGAAAAAGAGTACGTTATTAAAAAAAGAACATCTACAAATGTAATATGGTAACTGTAGGTATAGTGTTATCAGTTCATTTGTGGACCATGTACAACATATTCTCCAATAAATATTCTGGAGAATTGAAAATGCTTTAAATAAATAATGTGTTATTGTTCTAAGGGTAAAACGTTTCAACATAACTACTAAAAGAGCTGACACATCTGTCACATCAAGTGGTGATCAATTGCAGAGCTAGATAAAGCTGCTAAAAGACTCAAATCTACCTGCATGTAATGTTGGATAGACAATTCATCTAGGATATAATTAGTCTTTGGGAATATGTTTTATATTTTTGATGGCACAGAAGGCAGCTGAGAGTTTGTTTTCCTTCATGCATGTCAGGAAACCTTTCTGTATTTTTGAGCAGGTAAACAGACCATACACGTCTCAAACAGTAGCAACACTATCTACAGTATATCCTTCCCTTACAGCTCAACCGATCTCTGTGTCTGACAGATCTGATTAAAGCTAAAAGTTCAAGTCATTCAAGTTACACAGTGCACACCAAAGTGTAACTGAGACAGCTCCAGAGAAAATAACTGCAAAATGTGTCGTCTGTTCAAATAACACTCATGCATAATACATAGGAAATGATCAAAACAACCCCAAACATAATTTCATTTCTGAATCTATTTTTTCAACAGCTGTTACAGCTCACGTGATAAACACATAATCTGTTTTTTATTAATCATGTGTATCTGAGGCCTGTACAGTCTGTCGAGACTGTCATCAAGTGAACAAATTCACTGAAATGTGCCAGGGGCACGCATGGAAACGAAGTAAACATCAGGTATATAAACCTCATACCAAACAGCTGTCTTATTCAGTGCCAGTGCTTGTTTTCTTGACTGGGCAGATATGATGGTATGACCAACAACTCCATTCCACCACCAGTTGACAAGTTACTTTCACAAAAAAGCAACAATAGAAAGATAAGACATTGCTATAATAAATAAAACGATATCATTCGAGTCATCGCTGAAGTGGATTCTAATTGTGGATCTTTGTGGGGAGGCTGTGCCTCGAGCCGTCAGTCAGATCCACAGAAAACATATCAGCACACAGCAAACAGCAGCATCTCCCCTGCTGAAACAGGAAATGGCGCTCTGGAACTTCAAAGTAATTTCCCCCCCCGGCCTACTTCTCAATTCTTTGCCAAGCTGTTGTTGCTGACTGAGGAAGCGTTTGTCCTCTGAAAAAGAGACAATCCTACCCCTGTCAAATGTACGGATAGCTAACCTTTAATAGGTCAAAACGGAGTCACTTGGCCTTTGCTTCCACACTTTAACAGGATGGGCAGCCAGGCAATCACGGTATCTGCATGTGCATATTTTCACTTCTACACTACAGAGGATATCTGACCTCAGGTCCAGCAGTTTCTTTAACATGGTCTTGAAACGCGGACTCTCGACATCAGTCTAGTTGAGTAAGACATCAATGGAACTGCTGGGCTCAGCTCAGCAACGCCATTATCAGAGAAATGCATTCCTACTTGGACAGAATCACACAGTAGGTGGCTGCACACGGCAGCAAGTGCCGTGAAAGGAATACGATAGCAACAATGTCATCCATGACTGTAGCTCAAAGGACAACACCATAACGCCATCTCACGAGAGTCATCGTTGGTCATAAATGCGAGGATTGTCGTTGAAGCGACATCCTCTAGATTTGTAATGTCGGTACGCACAGTCTAAGAGAGACAGTGTGAAAGAGTTAGAGAGGTTATCAAGGATAATAACGGGAGCTCCCACAAATGGGGCCATATCCATCTTCCCACAATTCTTTGCCAACATGCCCGAGCAGCTAGATACAAGCCAAAGCAGTCACATTGAAGCAAAACATCAAACAACGGAAGACATTACAAACAGTGTAGGACATGATAAGAGAGTGTTTGACAGTCTCATATATTTACTGTAGGCGTACATCTGGCCAGATGACAGTAAGTCTTACAATACCTCAGAACCAGATCAAATGACATCTGACAAGTACGTGACAGGGTTTATGTAGGTGACATTGCCTTGCTGTCTGTCTTTGGCACTGGGGCTAAATTTGATTACATATTTTTTATTTGCTAATGACAGTTATGAATCCCATCTTAAATATATAGATATAGATAGACAGGTATAAATATTATATATGTATATACGTATTTTTAAGAATATAATATATACATTTTTTCTGTGCTTTTTCTGTATTTGATGTGAATAAATGAGAATATGGCTTAGGATTTCAATGTACACAAAAGAAACAGAGAGCAATAACTGCCGGGCATGGCGCTCACTCCCAAGCATAGCAATTGATACGTTTCCCACCAAACTTAGCAACAGTTATCACAAAACAATCAAAACGTGGTGAAGCTAAACATCACCATGCCGTGGATAATGCATGACCCAAAATGTTATGTACATACATGTTCTGTAATTATAAAAGGGATGAATGTCGTGACACAAAAAATGAATGCCGAGTAACCATTCATCAAATGTAAACAGCAAGATGTAATATCAACATGTACATTATATACATTGGATTTAAGCTAAATTACAATTTATATGCATATATATATACATTGCCTTTAGATGAAATTAACACAAGTCATAAATTCACTGCTCAATGTGATATAGCCAAAACCTACACTCATAATAAATAGATTTGCTGAAAGACATACATGACAAAGGACTCAACGCTGAGCACTAACAAAAGCAGCAAAGCTGGTGATGGGAAGGGGTTTGGGGAGCTCAACCAGTCATAGGAACATCACTAGTACTGTGCTGACCATTCTTTCTGTACCCTTCAGTCCCTGATTGTCCTGCGTTTTTAATTAAGCCAGTGGCACAGCAGTAAAAACAGACAGTGCCACCTGCTGGCGAAGACTGCAGTGCAGATGGAGTAGCTGGGGCATGGTAGAGGTGTGGAACCGTTCTATTGCCCTGCCGCTCTGGCTTTCTGCTGCTGTGTCTGCTGCTGTGTCTGCTGCATCATCATTGACCTCATGGCTGGGCTCATCGACACAGGGGTTATACCAGGGGTGAAAGGTCGCACAGGGTAGTAGGTATTCTTTCCGGCCATTAAGACACACTGCAGGACTTTCTGGCCTGCAAGTGAAAATATGAATATATTGAACATATTCAGGATTTGCTAGTTGCATTTTGCGAGCGTTCCAGTTAGAGTAAAGAACAGTTAAGACAAGTGGACCGAATTTCATCCATTATTCATCTGACCTGTTTTTTTCTTGTCTGTGACATTCTCCTCAGCCTTAGACTCTTCTGATGAAGACGGAGAACACAGAGAATGTATGACAGAGGAGAGAAGAAAAACAATGTCATAGAATCCAAAGCTTTCTATTCCTCTTAGATTTGATCTATCCATTATATGAAGAGAATTTCAGAGCAGACCCTTTCAATTCTAATGGGACATCCCCAGCCCTGAGACTACAGGGACTCTGGGAATTTGTTCAGCACTGCTGACATAAAGGCTCCAACCACTTAAGAATTCTGATAAAGAAGACTACAGCAAACCACTAGAGAAAACGTATTTTTTTATGATACACGTGACCTTCAATATTGCTCTGGATTAATGGAAAGGAAATGATTTGCCTATTAGGATAAAAAATAATCAAGCATGACATTGGCATCCTTGGAAGAAAAATAAAGCGTAGTGTTGCTAAAGTTAGGCACATGTAAGGCACATTCAGCTGACCATGCTGACGCTGTTCCGCAACCCACAAACCCCCTTCCTGAAACATTCCAGAATGTAAAAAAAACCAGAATGCTGCACAGACGTGTGTTCCGTTGGCTAGCATATTTGGTATGTTCTGAAAACATTTGCCTGAATGAATCATTTCCGTAAAACCTTCTATTCTTTGAAGAAAATGATGTGGGTGTGTTAATGTGGTATCCAAGTTGCCCCAAGCTGACCAGAAAATATTACTAGTGAGATGTGTTTCTCTGGAGCCACCACAATGAGGGGCAGGGCAATACCAGCCCAAAGGATTACTCTTTTAGACCTGACCTATGCTAGGAGATGCTTAGTATGCTCGTTGGCAGCACCAGAATTCCACACTTATAGAGAGAAATCAATTTGATTGTAGTTTATTGGTGTTTTACACAATATAGTATTGTAGCAATATGTATATTATCATGTTTTGTTTGTTTGTTTTGTTTTATGTACTAAAACATGCCCCTGCTGTCAGAATTAACCGTGCATCAGCGAACTTTACATGGCTGTCATCAGTGTGTAGGCAAACAAAATTATGAAGACAATAATTTAAGGGAATTCTATAAAACATAGCCATAATATTTGCAAAAAACTGCAAAAACAGCATTTATCACTAACATTATCTATTGTAATCATTAGACACAACTCTGTGGAAAATATTTGATACCTCAACCATTTTCACAATCTAATTTCCTCCCAATAAATCCCCAGAAAGCAATTAAAAATAGAAAAAGTGTTTTCACTGGATTGACCAGTGGAGGGGATAAAGCTACTACCTTAGTCCTGAACAGAAGCAAAAGTAGACTCTGGCCCATTCTCTATAATGTAAAATATAAGCAAAAATGTTAAGAAAACTGGATTATGTTTGGACAATCCACAGTGCATTGAACCAATGAGACACTAGGGGATGTGGTTTACGGCCAATGTACCAGGGGCTGTTCTTATGTACGCCACAATGCAGAGGGCCTGGAGACGGTCCTTAGTTGTGGTATATTGGCTACGTACCACAAACCCCTGAGGTCTAATCACTATTAAAACCGGTTATTAGCACATAGTAATTAAAGTAGTTAAACATAATTATTGCCAGACCTGTGGTCTACGGTCTGAAATAACAAAGCTTTCATTAAAACCTCCTTCAGGGTTCTAACCCTCCAGATTAATATAAACAATATTGACATACGTATGAACGTGATGGCGCTGTAAATGTAACCAAATATACGATGCCCACTTCCAGAGCGCAATGCAATTGTTTTTAAAGCATGACCTTTTTGAGTGTATTAGTCGGGAACACAACGAGATAAGCCTGGGTAGTAAATGCAGAAGACGACCAGACGTGATTGGGTTAGGCCACCTGGCTAGTCACAGGGCTGCATTAAATCTAACAGGCACACTGCTACATCTCTATCTCTTACTTTAAACACATACACAAGGCTTTGGTCTTTAGTCACCTGCTTTATCAGGATGCTTCACGTCTCCCTCTGAAATCATAGGGGCAACATCATCAGGCATAATAAAATCAATGGAGAGCAATACTAACGTGTCAGCCATTTGTAGCAAAGGCACGATAAATCCTGTTATAGCCGACATACCTGTATCCTTTTTTGCCGCTTTCTTCTCAGGCTTCCCTGCCTTCTGAGCTTTATCTGTGAGAAAACTCCTAATGTTATAATTACAAACATATTCACATTGCATTGCAGCACAAAATGACTGTAATTTTGGTATTACCATGCATTCTTGTTTTCCATGCATCAAGTTATGAGTGACTGGTTTCATTTTTCCTCTGTTCTGGATTTGTTATGGGAAATGTAAGGTATATAGTAAGTGACTGAAATACAATCTTGGGCACATTTAGTCAAAACTGATATGTGCTGTCAAGAAAACTAAATCATTCTGCCTGGCCTTTGTCTAAAGCGATACCATTTGACAGATCCAATTTCCTGTTGTCAACTAGTGTTTTGTGTTTAATAAGCATGAGAAAGAAAACTGATCCTGGCATGTAATCAAGCAATCCCTATCGCAATATACTGTTATAGGCATTATGCTATTCAATAACACTTTGCTGCTTTACATGACGAGCAGACAGCATCCAGAGGTTATAAATAAGACATCCACAAAGCTATCTCTAGATAAGAAGCTCCTTAACAAAACAATGAATAAATAGATAAACAACACATTTGATGGTGCTATTTAGATGTTCGAAACCTTGAAATCACTCCCTTGTAGCTTTTCCAGTTTTAGATACAATAACGTGTTATAGACTTTGTGCTAAATGAAATTAAGAAAATGACCAGCCCCTCAATACAAACACTACGCCTTGCATAAGAACTGGTCGCGTGAAGTTCCATAGATTGTATTTATTTACTTCCATTATATAGTGAGCTAGAGTGTCACAGCTAATGTGTTTGGTTTACAGCAGCTTTGGCTGAAAGACTTCTGTACATTAGAAATATCTTTAGTGGTAGGTAGATTGAGGGCAAACATTTAGTACTATAGATGAGAAATCAGATAAGGCTTTTGCATCATCTACATTATTCAGTAGTAATGCATTATTAAACTTCAAGTATGTAAGCATTTATGTGAACAAATATTTGTCAAATAGCATTTAACTTGTGTAATGTACACAAGAATTTATACATAACACGTCTTGTATACACAACCAGAGAAATAAACTTAAATAATGACAGTCATTTTGGTATGTCAAATGCTGAACCACAATCTATCGATTAATCACTTCTTGGCTTGGAGCCATTCATTCATTTGAATCATTTGTCTCAGGTATATTGAACAACGGTCTTCTTCAGTTACACTTTTGATATATGTTGCATTTCAGAAGGTCAATACCCGATTTCCATGTTTTCTCAGCCCAGTTCATTACTGAAATCTAGCTGTTGGCCAGTGCAATAAAAGGATGGAGCCCATTCTAAATAGCCCAGAGACAGTGATATCTAAAGAGTCATTTGGAAGATAATAAGAGGGCTTGTTTGTAGTTGTGTAAACAGATCCAGAAACTTCGAAGAGGTTGGTAGCTAGATCTGAAAACATGACACCCTGTTTCATTCGACACCAGCAGCTATTTCAACTTGAATCAAGTATCTGAACGCTACATTATGAACAGAACTCAACATCTGATGATTTAACATCCTTCACCTTTTCTTCTTCTCGTGCAACAAGGAGGAGAAATGTTTTATAAGAGTGATATTGGTTCTAGCTGGAATTTAAACACATACCATCATAAAAGTACGTTCAGTACTATATGTCACAAACCCAAGTCTTTTAAACCTGAATTGTGATGTTATATCACACATACTATATGCCTAGCCTTGTCTGGAAACATACTGTCTACTGTATATCTGGTTCAATGTTTTACTGTGGTGCTGTGAGGTGCAACTGGAATCTGTGTTGACCCTCAAAATAATCTAAATTGAGAACGTTCCAAATGCAGTTCCTCTTATAGCTTTCTCACCTACACGGCATTCTACAATTAACCCATGTGACCCTTTTAGAAAGTAGGCTGCAGCATGGAGCTCTACAAAACAAACGCAATTTAATGGGGCCATTGAAATTCCTATTTGGTCTAAACAGCCTCATGGTTTTAGCCAGACAGTCAGACAACAGTCAGACAACAGTCAGACAACAGTCAGACAACAGTCAGACAACAGTCAGACAACAGTCAGACCACATTCAGACAACAGTCAGACACGACGTAATCCTGCAAATGTGACCTTAAAGGATAGGTTGCAAAATATGACAACATTGCATACTGTGCTTCAGTAATAGGTATTGCTTATAAATCCATCCGTATCGTGTGCTTCTGCAGGGGGTTGCTATAGAGACGTGATATGTCATGACGGTCAGAGCTAACCTTAAGAACTAACCTGGAAAAATGGAAAAGCTGTACCATGTTATCGTTCCACACATGTAACACTTCATGTATTACAGATCTTGCAGCATTATTTTAAAGGATCGTGCCGATGACACAATACGTACAAACATTTGAATTAATAGTGACCTTCTGTTAACTAGCAATTAGATAATACATACGCAAAACAAGCTTCCTGTTCACCTGTAGGATTCCATCACTGTGAATTGTTACAGTACGACATGAGAGAGATCTATTTAACTACTATATATCCAGGCAATAAACACACACATACAGGGTTATACATTCATAATATATGTGTGCACTTGCTAGTCTCCAGGTATACACTGACAACACAACCGTAAACTATTCTTACCTTTTTCAGCTGATACTTTTGGCTTGTCTTCAGCTGTAAAGGTTTAAGTACATGTACTATTCAGTCACAATTAAACATTGGTAGAAGTCATTCTTAGTTTCTGCTGTGCACATTAGGTCGGATGTACTTTTCTGTGCCTGATTCAGGTGCTTTGGTTTGCTTCCCGTCAACGTTTAGATCCGTTAGAGAGAATGCTAACAAATGTCATTGTATACTACGAAAAATAGAAAATATACTTAGACATACTTTTACATTGCTGATTGATTACCTTTTCTTGTAAAGATGGGTCTTGTGGCAGTAACTCTTGCAGTGGCTTTTACCATTGGCACTGGTACATTTGTGAGGTTACCTTTTCTCATGGTTGAGAGTCTTAGAGAGGCTTTCTCTTTAGGGGGCTCAGCTTCTGAAGCAAACGTTTCAAAGATTTATGAACCATCTTACATAGTCAATAAACACACAGATAATAGGCCTCTAGATTGAAAATGTTACTGAAGCCAAACAGTGTTTAGGCATCTACCATTCTGTAGAGGTACCGTCTTGGCTTTGGATTTTGCCAAAGGTGGTTCTGAGAGAAACAAAAAAAATTAAGAAACTATTTTTATGTGAACTTCATAGCGATCTTCCACTACATTCTTACCTTTCTTAGTGGTGATTGTCTTGCTTTTGTCTTTGGAGATTGTAAGCCCTAAAATCATATTTTTTGTTAGAATATGTTATTGGTTCACAGGAAGACTTTTATCTAAGTTGCTATTACCTTTCTTCACAGAAGTTATTTTTTCTTTTTCCACAGGCTCTGGAAAAATCAAAATATAAAATCTAATTATATTTCAGAATACTGTATAAATGTAGCTAAATATTGTGTAGGGAATCCTGTAGCATCTACATGTACAACTTCATTACCTTTCTTGACACCTGACTTTTTTACTTCAACTTTGGACAATATAACATCTGAAACTGAGAAGACAGACCAAAAACACACATTCAATAACTTTAAAGGGAAATGTTATGTATATAAAATCTTTGCAAACAAGTACCTTTCTTTGTGATAGCCATTGTTTTTCCTTTCAAGGAAATAGCCCCTAGAATGGAAATACCATGCTCAGTAGATTCAAATGTAATAAAAATTTGAATCAATATGTACTTAAATAAATGTAAACATTACAAAGCTTCCAAAAATGCAAAGTCATGCAAGCATACAGAATGTAATTAGTTGGTTGGCTTGAAAAACAGCCACAGTTTTTTCTTTGTCTTATTAATTTCCTTCATCATGCTACTCCTCCCACACAGTTTAAGTTAAAAAACATGTAAACTATTCTATGTTGCTTTATACAACTTCATGATATCTTTTTTAGTTGTAATTTCCTTTTTTACTTTAGTAGTTTTTTACATTTTATTCTAGAACATTCTAAAGCCTCTATTGTCACACATCATCAGCTGTAAGACAGATCTTGTAGTACTAAAACTGTTCACAACCCTACTCCAACTATTGTAACCACTACATGTATTACTACTCCTCCTACTCTACGCTGTGTTATTTGGTGGCTTTGATAAATAAACGTTGAACTTGGTCTTGAAGAGTAGTGGGTGTAGTTGGAGTAGAAGTTCAAGGAGTTTAAGTTCAAACCACAGCTGGTAATACCTTTTTCAGTATACTTCCTATTTCTCCTACCACTAATTAAACTACTGTTTCTCCTTTTAAACCCACTAAATTCTAAGACATGGAAAAAAATATCCCCCAAAAAATTAAGCCAAACCCAAATTTTTTCTTTGAAAATTATGATCTGGTTAATAAATATTTTTTTAAATGTGTAAATTGTATATATATTGGTACAATTACATATTGTGGTGCTAGATAGAATTTTAAACATACATTCTAGCCAGCACCACCATTTTTCTTGGAAAGTTACTATCTTGTGAAGAAGTTCCTCTCAGGATCCATACCTTTCTTCACAACGGCTGGTCTGACCTTGACTTTGGACAAAACTGGTTCTAAAAGGAATAGAAATAAATATCTTTGTGACCAACTTTGTGTATTCAAATACAGAAAGCAATAACGTTGGTAAAATGAAAAGAAATGTTACCTTGCGTCTTCACTTTTGCTTTAAAAGAATCTGGAAAACATACATGATTAATAAATTCAGTAGCTACTTATCCATATATGCCTGCATTGGTGTATAAGCGTGTATCGCTTATATTTTAAAACTTTTAAGTTTACATTTGAGAGTTACAGTATTACCTATCTTGGTGGTGATTGTCTTGCCTTGGTCTTGGGATATTGTACAGTCTAAAATTATAATATTACTTCCAGTGAATATTACTTCCAGTGAACCAATTAGTATGCTAATTGGTTCACTGGAATAACTTTATCTAAGTCGTTATTACCTTTTTTTATTGGTGTTGCTTTGTCTTTTTTTATCATCCCTGAAAGAATCAAAATAAATTATAATAAAAAATATGCTCATGTTTCAGAATACTGTTGTAATTTAGTGAAATATCACAAAGGGAATCCTACAGCAACTACATTTACAACTCCATTACCTTTCTCGACAGCAGACTTTTTTACTTTGTCTTTGGTCAGTGCAACATCTGAAACTGAGAACAAAGACAAAATGGACATTCACCCAGTGAATAACGTTAAAAGGAAAATATATGTCCTATCTTTGCAATGAAGTACCTTTCTTCTTTGTGGTAGATATTGTCTTTCCTTTCAAGGAAAACGTTTCTGGAATGAAAATATCATGCTCAAAATTTTCAAATGTAAGTAGAATTACAATCAGTGTGTGTTTAAAAAGTTTTCCTTTACAAAACATACAATCAAGCCCCTTCCAAACAATGCAAGGTCAAGGAAGCGTACAGTCTAAGTTAGCGGGGTGATTGAAAAACTGCCAGTTTTCATTTTAGCACACTACTCCTCCCACACAGTTGAAGTTTTAAAACGTGTTGGCTGTTCTGTATAAGAACGTTTTGGTAACTTCTATACTTGGTAAAATTTTGATATCTTTTAGCCTTGAATCATTGAACATTCTAGAGCCTCCCCTGTGACATCATTAGTTCTAATACAGTTTTTACAGCTGAGACACTGTTCATAACTCCAGCATAATGTAGTCTTACTACTACTCCTCCTATGACTATTCCTAATCCTCCCTACTCCTCCCAATATTCCTGCTCCTAAAACTACTCCACCTACTATTCCTACTACTACTACTCCTCCTACTAAATTCTAAAACACATTATGTATTGTGGTGATGTCTTGAATATTAATTATACATTCTAGCCAGCACCACCATTTTTCTTGGAAAGTAACTATCTATTGAAGAAGCCCTTCTCAGGATTTATACCTTTCTTCATGCCAGCTGGTTTGACCTTGACTTGGGACACAACTGGTTCTAAAATGAATAGAAATGAATATCAACTTTGTTACTGTATCCAAATAGAGAAAGCAATAACGCTGTTAAATTGAAAAAGTTGTTACCTTGCTTCTTCAATTTTGCTTTAGGAGATTCTGGAAACAATACATAATTAGCAGCAAATCATCCACATGTCTGCCTTGGTACATCTTATTAGCATCTATCTCATGCAATTTGTAACACTACAACCCTTAACATTGAGTGCATTTACATAACATGTACATAGAGTTTTTACTTAGTGTGAAGGGTGATTACGTTTGTTGGCTCTTACCCTTCTTTCGGCCTGCTACCTTGGTCTTTTCCTTTGGAACTGAGGGTTGATAAGAATGTGTTCAGATGAGAGAGGAACAAGTTATGTAAGTGTATCATGTTGAATAAATATTGTAAGTTTATACTCTTCTTTGTGACAGAAGCCTTCAGCTTTTCTTTGGGGGCCTGTGGATCTACAACAACAGAATAGTCTATAAAGAGTATACCATGAACCACAGAATTTTACATTTTCAATGAGATGGAGAGAAGAGAAGATGACAGATTCTCTCGCAAAGTGTTATGTAAATCTGTGTGGAATTATTTTAGAGAGAGTACTAAAGTTTGAGCTATAGTTCTGAGAGAACAATTACCTTGAGAACAATTATCCTGAGAATAATTACCATGAGAATAATTAGGCTACCTGGAGAATAATTACCTTCAGAATAATTACCCAGAGAAAGTTACCTTCAGTCGAAGAAGCTAGTTGTGATGCTGGTGTTGGTTCAGATAAAGGTGCTGAGGATGATACAGGTTCAGATACAGGTCCTGGTGTGGCTGGTTGAATTGGACCTGCTGGTTGAGCTGGCGCTGGAGGAGTTTGATAAGCTTGATAAACAGGAGGATCTTGATAAAATTGTCCAGGTGCAGGTGTTGGTGCTGGTTGAACTGGAGCCGCTGGTTGAGCTGTTGGTTGAGCTGAAACTGGTTGAGCTGTTGGTTGAGCTGTTGGTTGAGCTGTTGGTTGAGCTGTTGGTTGAGCTGAAACTGGTTGAGCTGAAACTGGTTGAGCTGATTCTGGTTGAGCTGATTCTGGTTGAGCTGTTGGTTGAGTTGATACTGGTTGACCTGTTGGTTGAACTGTTGGTTGAGCTGATACTGGTTGAGCTGATACTGGTTGAGCTGGAGAGGCTTGATAGGCTTGATAAGCTGGAGGAACTGGAGGATAAAATGGCTGCTGAGCTGGATGAGCTGTGAGAAATGGCAGTGGAGATCAAAAGTTGTAAATTCAAACAGACCAAGATTGCTAAACTAATTTTACACTATATAACCATAGACAAAACCTGTGAATCAACCAGATAAGAATTAAAAATTCTAGGCCAGATTCTACAACGATATTTAAAAATATGGGTAAACAAGCAAAATAATCCTTATAAATGAATTTCCTTGTAAACCCTTTGTCTTATTGACCCGCGGTTTCACAAGAAATGTGGTTGAAATGATCAGGAGCAAGTGTAAAGAACAGTGAGTAGGTTTCTGTTGTTGACTGGCTGCTGTTGGATAGGGACATACATGTAGGGAGCCAGTATATCGCTGCACTGCAGCTATATGTATTAATGGGTCTTTCAAATGAAAGGCACTGGGAAACACCAAGAAACTCCTGGGAAAAGCTATTGTAATTAAAAGTTCTAACACAAAGTAAAGAACATAAAGCGCAGAACAATTTAATGACGTAGATTTAAAATGATTGTTGCTAACACCACTGTTTACCTGAAGATACCTAATCACAAGAAACCTATGCAAGGACAGAAAAGTAAAGATGGATGTAATAAAAGGCTTTGAAGTGGATTTGTTACTCTCCGCCTTACTAACTACAGTCCAGAGGTTTTGCTGGTCTTGCCCACTGGTCAGGAGAAACTCCTGACTAAATTGCAACAGAAAGCTCTAGAGACAACATATAACCAACATATAGTAACTGTTAACGTTAGCAATGAATAACCTGGAAAAAATGAAAATATTATACCAAGTACCTGTCATTGTTGAAGGTGGGAATGGAGTGTCTGTGAAAATATGGTGCACTGAAAGACAAATGGATTCAGTATAGGCCGAATGTAAGACAATGGTTATATATTCAACATACAGAATAAAATAGCTTTACCATATTTGGATTCTTAGCTTATACATAACTTTTTTTAAATGTGTGTAACCGAATAGGATTTAAATTGATTTAAATGCAAGTTCATGGTGGAAGTGGAAGTCCTATTAAAGATTTTTGGATATTAATGAAAAATGAAAAAGCTAATATATTTTGACAAATTATCAGTAGCCCACATTTATTACATTTTAGAAAATACTTTTTTGACACGATTACAGCTGTGTCTTGTTGGTTAGGCCTGTGCTTAAATACATATAACTTAATATGTGATTTGTTAAGACAAATATTACTCTCATACTAAATTATGCTTACCTAAAAAGAGTAGGTGAATGCTTATTGTAGTTTAAATGTCTCCTCACTTTGAAATTATGGACAATTTTGCGAATAGCCATTAACAAAGAAATCACTATTAAATCCATGTCAGTCCCACCTAGTAACATAATTAAATGTAAAAACATCTAATCGGGTGAATGCCTTCTATAAACTATAAATATATATATATATATATATTTAGGACTGTCTTGAACAGTAATAGAAAGATGTACTGGGCAACAATCATCTCCTAGATAAGTAAGTGTTACACAGTTTATTCAGGAGGGTGGGTGGATACTTACAGTACCAGCCAGGGAGTGATGATGGCCAGTAAACTGGTGCTGGTTGACAGGAAGGAACTGGAAAATACAATAGAACCCATTCAGTACGTACATATGCCATAAAATGCTGGAGAAGCGCATGTGCACGATTTCTCTCTTGTTTGTGCATGTTTTCAGATATAATATTTTTTTCTCAGAGGTGAATGTTTACCATTTCCTGGTACAGATGCTGGCAGCCCTGCATCAACATGTTGATACTCTGCAATATGATGGAAGTGGAAAGAAAAGAAGAAGAGAGGTCTTGGACAAGTATCTTATAGGTCCTGACACGACACAGACTCAGTCTCTGAACATGGTATGATTCATGCCTGATTGAGTTACCTTTCTTTGTGGACTTCTCTTTCCTTTCCCTTTTGAGTCTGAGTTCTATGGAAAAGGGTATGGCATACCAAGGTTATATCGAGCTCACTAACGCTTTCAAAATGTCATCCTGATTTAGCAAAAAGATTCAACTTTTGTAAGTATTTCTTATTGAAAAAGTGTTTTTTCTTTTGCAAAAACGATGCAAAAGGAGGTTACATCTGATGTGACTCTTCACACTTTAGGTGACCCAAGGACCTTATTCTATTTGGAGAAATTATGAGAGCACAGTTTTCAAATGGGAAGTTCACGATGCACTTTCTTTTGACAGTGTTGTGGGTTTGTTTGAGAAACATGGACACTGAGGTGAAATAACTTCTATCACTGAATGTATGTATTTTGCATCAAACTTTACAGAGGTCTGTCTGCACAAGGACATTCACAAATAATAAAAACATTTTTTAGATATCCTTTATCTAATAAAATGGCTAAATCACTCAATCAGGGCCTCTGTATCATTTGTTATAGGTTACCTCTCTTCTTGATCGCCTCTTCTAACTTCAGTTTTCTGGCAGCCTCTGGTCTCATGAAATGGTTCAATAAGACACAGAAAGATATTCTACTACATATTTCAAGTAATCTTGAAAATATCCATAACAAAAGTAATACAATTTCACTGTGTAAAACTGTTATTCATTTTAAATAATAACAATATTGCAGAGTATTGCAGTTAATCTGCACATGAGAAACCATTTACTTTCAGAGATTTGACAATGAGCCTTTAATGAATATGAGTCCTACCTCTGTGTTTTTGACTCTCAACAGGTTTGCACATTTCACGCTCTTTATGATGGAAAAGGGAAAATATATTACAAAAATTATTAATAAAGTACTATAGTTCTTCTCATGCATCGAGAAATTAGAATTGCTTTCAGCATGTTCCTGCATGACCTAAGATTGTTTTATGAAATACACTAAATGTACAAAATATACACAGATTTACCTCTCTTAGTTCTCACTACTGGTTCCTTTTTAGGAGGCCTGGTTTCTGAAAATGAACACAAAATCCATTACATTACACTGAACATATATTATTGCTTAGTACAGCATTTGTGTAGAATACATTGAGGAATACAGGTATGTGTAATTGTTATAAAGAGAGAAACATACAGATAACATTTTGTAAAACATTTTAATAGCTAAGATAACCATTGCCATTCTTGTATTGCACAACTACAAACTATGTAACCAAACAGTGAAATGGATTGGTCATCATTGGGAATGAACAATTCAATCTCTGTTTCATCTTTTTGAATAGATACCCTGGTCAAACTGGAAGACAATTTGACTCTTCCACCAGTAAAGATGAACAGCTTTGCACAGAGATTGACTTGGTTAATCAGTACATGTTTCTAGTTTCTATGCTACTTTAAATGCTGTGTTCAAAGTAATAGGAAACCTCAGTTTCACATCACATACTCTTACTTTGAGGAGTGTCCTTTTTAGCTGTGGATGAAGAAATGGACGGATGGTGAAACATGACATATGGATTACTATGAGATCACAGGTAGTCATACAGTTAAGTAATTATATTACCACTACATTTCAAAATAATGTCAAACTCAGTTTTAAGCTCTATAACTTTTAACATTTCTATTGTGAAAATGTTAGACCCAAAACAGTACACTTCACAATGTCAACAACTCAAGAGACTGTATCATGCTACACTTACATCATACATTTAAGCGGAAAGGCACATGGCCAATATACTAAAGCAAAATGCAGTGCACAGAGACTTTTATGATGTTTTATGGGACTGGATTCTTATACTTCAAGACATAATGAAGTAGATACTGACCTGTTCAATTCAAACCCCAGGTTTTCTATTAAGTTCAGACTTGCAAAATGTTGTGGTAAATAACACAATGATGTCTGATCTTCTTGGGACCAAGTTTGAACCCCACTGGCAGAAACAACCAGGCTGTGTGTTCTTGTTATGTTCATGATGTCACTGACCTTAAAATCGATTAATTCTATTCCTTTTTAAATAAATGCCACCAATTATGGAGAAAGCATGTTTGCAGAAAGGCTAGGTTTATATAGATATGTAGCTACAGTACTCTACTGATATCAGTCACTCTAAGGTTTCAGAAAGTAAATATTAGTGTACCCTTTTCATCCCAGTTCAAGATCCCTATATTTCTATATATGTTTAGTGTAGTTAGTGGCCAGTTCAATACATCTGTCAATTCTCTTTTTGTGAATATTTTGCCTTTCCCTGTGTTGATGGTTGGCCAACAGATATTCAATTCATATACATAATTTCATGAATGAACTCAGCACAATTCCCTAGCATGGTATTTGTTCTGATAATTTTTCATCAAGGTGGCAAATCATTTAGGAGGTGAATGTATTCCCAATACCATATAGAAATGCCTAATTTCAAACAGCAGGGGCCAGCATTGTGCCTATCACGGTTGTGTCATCATACAGTAGCTCCAGGGAAAAACATGGATCTCAAGCAGTGTCTCCCAATCCTGGCCCTGGGGACCCACCTCATTCAAATGTTGCCCCACCTCTTACACACGTGATTGATGTAATCAACCTATATTCAAGTCTTTCATTTGAACCAGGTGTCTGAGTGCTCGGGCAAAAAAGCCCAGGGGGTCCCTAGGGCCAGGATTGGAAAACACTGACATAAATAAAAAAAATAACTATTGATTTCAATGCTAACCAAACACTACCTCCAAAATTGCAATTTTATGTTCATAGAAGAGCTACTTTAATAAGCGTACAGGATGCAGAAACGTGACAACATGTAAACTGTGAAACCATGTTTAGCATCAACATTACTTTATTTATAATACTTTCTGTAAAGGGCAAAGTTAGCCACCGAGCGTAATTTCTGTCTGTGCAGCTGTTGTTAAGGGCTTTGGTTTCTGGTTCCTCAACTATCAGTTCTTACAACCAAGGATAACAGATATAGGATAAAATAACTCATACATATATTCCTTCTTAGCTACTTCCCTATGGACATGTTTTGCTACATATAACAATGATATACATTATACCAGATTTTAGCCTAATTTCACATAATGCATGGCTGATCAAGATGATGTCCACTAGATGGCGACTATGAGAAGCAAAACCAGAGAAACACAAAGCAAAATTCCACACTGAATTCCTGAGGATTGTCAGTACTGAACAATGAACAAATGATTTTTATTCAGTCTACTAAACATAACCATCCTCCTTAAGGCAGAAGTCACTTTTATTTTTACTGCTTGTTGTTTACTCAAGGTCATATTAGAGCAAAACATAAGGAATGAATTGAGTATTTGTCCCGTACAAATACATCTGGCGGAAATTCAGACTTGCTACAAGAAATAAGGTCAGCCAAAGGAAAGCTGTCTAATATGTCATGGGATTAGTAATGAACAGCTCTCACTTCTTCACAACCATGCAAGATATTGACCATTCACTGGTATACCTCTTTGCTTTGTTTGCCCTCTTTCAGGTTCTTGTGGTTTAGATGAATGCAAGCAAGGGCACACCACTGAAAAAGGGAATGTATAGCTGTTGGACTACTCAGAGCAGATCTCTGGGTGATCATTGCTCTATTGTCATTATCCCCCACCAATTCTCTGACCAGGCTGCCTGGGTTTACCTTGTTCTGCAGGAGGAGCTTGCTGGACCTTCAGTTCTGAAAAACAAATTGATTCACTGATCAATACCAATAAATATTTAAACAGCAAAATGGTCCGGTCCACTAAACCATCTTCAAAATAATCGATCAACATAAATGTAAGATGGAGCTCGTTTCATCTGATCTCATACAAACAGCCTCTTATACACATTTGCAGTGATATGGGCCAAATTTAATCACAGACAAGGAATATAACTAATTATTGCTTAGAAAATCTATAATCATTTTCCGAATCAGACCATGTCAGGGCCTCTGTGGTGTTCAGATTATGCATTCCTAAGTCAAAGAGTTATGACTGAAATGAATCTGATAAGACAGAGATATGACAGTTTTATTGGAAATCTGAACTGCTTGAATTTGTCAAAATGTCACACATTTTTATTAAACGGCAAACATTAAGGGGTAAGGATCACAACAAATCTATTCAGCTGAAACTATGACAAATCTGTAAACAACAGAGAAACCTGCGTTGTTTGTTATAGTGTTGAAGGCAATATGCTTCAGTTGCAATACATAATTTAGGTTTTCCCAAAAATCTTGCCTGAAGCTGCTTTTTCAGATGCTGTTGTGGACATTGTGAATTATCTTATTACAAAGGTACTGGCCAAAAATGCTAATCCTTTCTTAATTCTATTAAACCCTGCGGTCAAGTAGTTAGTCTGTATTATTAAAACAGCATGCCCATTCCTTTATCTCATCCTTTCCTTAGTGACTTCTGTATGAGTATTTTATAAGCTGATAAAAGAAAGCATTTCTCTTTTCTGATTAAAATCAGCAGGGATGCCAAGGGAAACATATTTCAAAAGATGAATGCCTGAAAGTTTCAGTCTTATCCTCTAAGAACTACACTTCTGCAGCTTGAACACAAATGCTGGAGAGAAAAAAAACGATATTCATGGCATTCAGAAGGTTAGCTTTTTGTTATCATGAATAATGTTCTGGGGAAAGATTTGCTTCAATATCAGAAATGATGAGATTGGCTGACTCAGTGATTAGTGTCTAGCATTCCAACTCTAAAGTCTATCAGTTCAATATTTTTTTATTGAGGCAATGTTTTACATAATTTTTGCCTAGGGGAAACAATTAAAAGTTAAAGTTACAAAACATCATAGCCTTTTCGCTAAACTGTACCTTTTTTAAGTGATAGCTAAATTAAAATTGAATTAAATTCTGTTATTAAAGCTTTCACACTGATCTGCAGTTGTAATGAGCCCGAATTTCTATAAGTGCGTGTGACACAAAATAGCCTATTTAAAAAGTCCCCATTTCTCTGCAATGAGTTTCAACATCTTCCTATCTGGGCTGCCCCTTTGGATCCTGGAGAAAATGAATAAAAGTACATCTACAGTACATTGTAAATAGTTGCTCTTAGCAAAAAATAATATTATGTCATCTATAGTCATTCATTGGAGCTAACAGAGCAAGTGAACAACATTCAATAAATATATCTTTACAAATCCCATGTCTGTATGTGAATTGGACAGTAAATCCATATGTGTTTTACAATGTCATGTTTCTAAGAGAGTAACAGGAGCAAAGGGCTTTTTCCTTGTAGCTGAGCCTTCGGGTGGCCATGTAAAGAGGTTGACATGGTGGCTGCATCTCTCCTGTGCTGCTTTACAGAGGAAATGAGGCAGAGGTTCCCAACTATTTTTAACTCCCTAAATTCTCAAAAATAAATACTAAGGACTAGAATAAAAAATAAACTTCTATTTACTTAATTGTCGTCTGCCCAGTCCGCTGTTTGAATGCATACTTATGACATCCAGGTGTATTCTTGTAGTTGACTTGGCTGCATGTATCTTTACAAAGCGAAACATTTCTTTGTTTGTTTAAATATATTGCCCTTTTCCCCAAAGCACCCACCACCAGGGACCACCCAGTTAACAATAGAACCAATGAACCGGGGTATTACTTTGTCCTTGGTCCTTACTGGCAAAAATACATTACGTGTTGGTTTTGATGATTATCTAAGGCTCATAAAATATGTTTTTAAACCAATATATTAAATATCAGAATTGGACACTAACACAAGAGGTTCATTGCTAAAATTAACTCTGGAGCAATGCCATTCCAAAACTAAAAATATAATAAATTTTATCTGCTACCGATATCTCTTGTACCTACGACGGTCCTGTCCTGTTTAGACGCCATAAGGACTCTGACCTTACTGTTTTTGAAAAGGGACTTTGGCAGTTCAGGGGTCTTGTATAATCCTTGGGATTGTACATCTAAGGAGCCTAAGATAGTTGTATCTAGACCTCAGGTACCAATACAGTAGCTTTAAAAGTCATTTTCCATTGAACTCCCATATGACTCTGGGGTCATCTGGATACTGTATGCTTTCTACCATTACAATCCATAAGAAACTATGCAATTTGCCAAAACGTAAGTTCAACTACAGTCACATCACATGTCCGTATATAGTTAGTAGAAAAAAGGTATTAAGTAGAACAAATTGAGTATTCAAGTAAAACAAATGGGGTATTCAAGTAGAACAAATAGGGTATACAAGTAGAACAAATAGGGTATACAAGTAGAACAAATAGGGTATTCACCAGTATGTCCTCAATGTAGAAAACATTTTGGTTCGACAAGCCCTACTCTTTGAAGGCTTGTCTATCAGGGCTGAGTCGGTAGTAAAACTATTAATAGATAATTTTTAGATTTTTTTAACTATTTCGCTATTTTTTACAGTATCATAACATCAGATGAATAAGACAACAAACAGGTAAAATCAAACATACACACCTAATGCAGTAACTGAGATAGTAGGTGCAAGACCTGCCTCAATGAGATGCAAGTGCTTGAATGTAGGAAGACAACCCTGTCTGTCATTCAATGAAACCCTAAGATGAAGGTCTTTTACACTAGCTTCATTCTGGATAAGAGCAGCCGCTAAATGACTAAAATGTAAATGTACTGAGATAATTTGCATTGCATTTTGAGGGACTCTGTCGGGAAGTGTCGGGAAAGCGCAACCAGTTATATTTTATGAATGCTGGAATGAGTTAGCACATTTTAGCAAACATACCGAAAATTCAACAGCATGCATGTTTTTCTAAACAATGATTCAGCCATCCAGACGGAGTGGTCAGCTAAATCACTAAGGGTTGAATAATATACTCATAAGCCAGACCACTTTTATTGATCACCAGCAGTCTAACATGCAGACATTTCAGCAGGCAGACATGATACTCGATATTAATAGACAAATAGCCCATATGGGATGACTACTGCAGGGGGACGGAGGGAAAACAGACAGTTGGCCTGAGGCCTCTCTCCTCCCACACCTGCTGTAACTACTTGACTCTTGCTTGCTCCTCTTCCTCACCTCGCCCACATCTTTGGAAACACTGTCAGCATCTGTAAAGCATCTCCACCCAATCTTTTTACATACCATCAGCTGCCGGATCTACCTCCTCTTCAGGTTCAGCTAACACCTCCTCTTTGGTCTCAGGAGATACTTCCTTCTTCTCATCCCTCTTGGGCCCAGTGACAGGTTCTACCTCCTCCTCAGGTTGGGGCTCTGGTGTCTCTTCCTTCACTACCTCCTCCTCTTTCTCTATTCCGGGCTTTGGTTCAGCAGATGCTCTAGTCTCTTCATTCTTTTGTCCTTCCGGAGGGATGATCCCTGTGAATATTTTCACAGTTGGAACTGTAAAGATTGCCAGAGGTTTCAGTGCATCAATGTACAAGCAATAATTATTCTATGAGGACTAACTGTTGGGGTCAGACTGACTCAGGGAAATACATTTGCTATAAACATCAAAAAGCTATAAAACCTTTGGTAACATTTTGCACTCAATGAGTAAGATGGAGTAATCAAGAAACGATGTCTCTGTCTTTTTCTTCTCTGTCACTTTTCATAGTCTTTGGAATATGGGTTTCTGTTTTTTGTCAACTAGCGGCATTGAAAATGCACACAATCCATCATTTCAGAATTTCAAATATGCTGAAAATAATTATGAAGGAATTGATTCCGATTTGATGAATGGCATCTTTTGCCAGTAATATAATAGATAATATTACAATTTAGCTGTTGGCACATAAAGACAGCTTCCTATTTCATTCCGAGAACTTTGACGCTTGCTTTGAAAGGTTTGAGCCGCCAGCAATTATAACCCCATGAATGAGTCCAGGGACATGCATGTGTCTTCTAATTCCCTCTGTCATGCATGCAAGCTGTGTAGAGTACTTTCAAAGAGACTGTAATGTCCTTTCTACACTCAACTGTTATATGATCTTTCATGACGTTTGCATGAACATCCCAACAGCATTTTGATGAGTTTCAGTCAATACCAAAGACCGCAATCTCACAGATTTCACTTTCGTTCTCCTACTTTTTTTAAACATTTGTTTGTCATTCATATGGTTCTATAAATATTGTGAGATTTGCCAAAATATCAACGCGCACTTGTGTTATAATATGACCATGGGATCTTGGTAAACACAAATTCAGGGTATGTTCTTTAGACCAGAGGGAAGAGTGCCCCTACTGGGCATCCAATATAATTTCCAACTGCATCTGGTCATTCACCAGGGACCCAACTTGCTTAGCTTCAGAGACAGGCCAACAGTGAGATGCACAGTGCTATATGATAAATATATTTAAATAGAACAAAAAAGAGTTTAACCTTCGTCTTTCTGTAACACAAACAGAAAACACCATCGCTACTTCATCTGCTGCTGTAAAAAGATTGGAGTGAAGCCAACTAAGTGTGGAAAATCACTAGTCCTTGACTGACCTCCCAGAGGCTGTGGCTAGTTGTAGTAGCTTGATGAGTGGCAAGTTCACACATGAAAGCGGATGGTGGTAACCCCTGCTTTACTGGGTTTCTGTGCTGGCAACCCTACAGAGCAAAAACAGCTGCTACCCTCTCATCTACACAGCATGAGAAGGGCTTCTCTATCAGAACTCCTCTACCACACTCATCTAACCGTACACTTCTTCATCTTATGTCCATATATTCATTGTTTTGGGCAAACTTAACCAGTGTATCGTTTTAAAATGAGACCAACGTCCTTTTTAACAAATAAAAATATATGGGTGTCACGGAAACTAATCACCACCATAATGAATTAAATCAATTCCACACGGCCCGCCACAGGGGGAGAAATAATCCACCCGGCAACTGCCATCTTCTTTCGACTGTACTGTCAATGACAATATAAATATCATTTTGAATCGAGGAACAGAAGATCCTTTGTATTTATAGCATCCATCCAAGCCACTCCGACAGACAATAACAAAACTGCCATTCAGATTCATTTTATAGTGACTCTATTCATATGTCTTGTGTCCTTCCATTGCAAGCTTCTTTACATATTCAAATATCTATCAATGACTATTATTTAGGTTAAGTTAATAAAAGTGCCATAGACCAAGGTCTTAAGTTAACCGTATGTGCTGAATATTGTACAGCAATATGATTTAGAGACCTGTTATCCTTAGCAATATGTATTCAATTAGAGGACCAACACTATGTCAAAAAATATCAACAGTAGGAGATCTCACAAAGTGGGAGAATTGTAGCTCAAAGACGACAAAAGATTTGCATAAAAAAATAACAACTTTTGAGCCCATTTCGAGCCTGGTCAGTGTAATTTTGTAAATGCCGGTTCTTTCTGGCACTACACAAGGTTCCCTCAGGTTTTGGTTTAATAGCGCAAGTTGTGTCTGAGAAATCATGCTGATTATATCAATAAGATTTAAGTGCTTTGTAACCACGAGCTACATGTATATGCAAGTATTGGTCTAAGACTATAATACAGAATGATGCCAACCATCACTCACTTAAAGGACTTTTGAGATAATCATGCATTATCATGTAGGAGAATCTCCAAGAAATCTTTCAATTCAACACTTTGTTCTCTCATTCTTTTATACAATCCGATTTGAGTGCAGTATTACTTATTAATGGTAAAGCAATAATGTCCTTTGTGAATCAAACTGTTCATTCTGACAAGTTAGACCATAACAATGCATTGACATTATTATCCATTTCATGTACTAGGAAGTTTTGAGAGTAATGAATGATGAGGACACAACAGCAGAATGACTTGGCTTGAGTACCAGTCTTAAAAGGAACAGGAAATCCAACCATGCAAGTAACCCTTAAATATTTAAGCCTTACGAGTGGGCCTTTGTCGGTTTTTCCAAGACATTTGTAATTGGACCCTTTTCATAGACACCGATCCACCCACATCAGAGGGATCAGATGCTGTACTTTGGATCTGAACCAACGGAAAGAATGTCAAGCAAGAAACAGAATCAAGGTTCTTTGCTCAACTTCATCTGACACACTGACTGGATGTGGGTCATACAATGTCAGCAACGCACAAACATGTACGGTACAAACTTAACTTCCGTTCTCGCCGAAGCTCTGACTTGGGCCAAGAGGTCGATGCGTAATGGTTCTATCAACTGCAGCGATATTAGCAAGACCACTGTATGGAGTGATTTCTTTGAAACATGTACATGCAACGAGATGCCTCGGGTGTGGCAGTGTCTCGCTTAATGTTCAATACCTGTCAGAAGAAGTTCATCAATGTCATCATCATCCTCCTCATCTTTGGATAGATCGTCTTCCTCCGGAGTGGAAATGACGATGTCTTCTGGTGGGATTTCTTCATCATCATCCTTTTTTTCTGTGACATCCTTCAACTCATCATCGACATCAGCTGCCGTGTCATCAGAAATGTCAGTGACATCACCAGTCGTCGCTCCTGAATCCCCGCTGTCAGCAACAATACTTGCTTCTGTGTCGTCGATGTCTTCATGTTGGTCATCAGGGTCAACATCGGCAGTGGAAACGGGAGCGTCCCTGGAGTCTTGGTCTGTAATGGCTTCCAGTTCAGCTCCCGTCTCGGTGTCATCTTCTCCACCATCATCTCTAGCTGGAGCTTTTGCATCCATGTCATTGACTTTAACCACAAGGGGAGCCTCATGCTTTTCTTCTTTATGTTCTTCATTATCATCATCAGCCTCGGTTTTGACCTCAGCAGAATCTTCCTTCTCACCATCATCTTCCTCATCATCAGCTTCAGTAGCAGCAGCCAATCCTGGAGCTGCCTCTTCCTCCTCTTCATCATCATCACCACCAGTCACCTCTGTAGCTTCCTCTTCCTCCTCTTCATCCTTGTCATCATCTGAAGAAGCATCTTCCTCCTTTGGCTCTTCCTCCTCCTCGTCCTCATCAGCAGCAGCCTCTTTGTGCTCGACATCATCATCTGTCTCACTATCATCATCATCATCCTCCTCCTCAACTGCTGCTTCCTCCTCCTCTTCCTCAACTTCTTTCCCCAAATCTTCCTCCTCCTCAACTTTTTCCTCTTCATCATCTTCTTCCTCTTCATCATCTTCTTCCTCTTCCTCATCATAATATTCTTCTTCCAACTCCTTTTCCTCCCCTCCCTCCTCCTCTTCTTCCTCTTCTTCATCATTATCATCATCATCATCATATTCTTCCTCTTTCTCCTCATCCTCCTCTTCCTCCTCTTCTTCTGTATCTAGATCTTCCTTTACTTCAGCGACTGGTTCCGGTTCCACTGCTAACATCCCTGCAACTAAAACATTTTGTTTGTATCATTTATTTTTTACGAACATAGCAGAATTTTTTTTCCAGGGCACCTTGCCAAAACAGCACTCTTCACTGCAACA
The DNA here is from genome assembly GCA_016801105.1 of Esox niger. Taxonomy (NCBI): domain Eukaryota; kingdom Metazoa; phylum Chordata; class Actinopteri; order Esociformes; family Esocidae; genus Esox; species Esox niger. The sequence continues at coordinate 35,634 of JACXGJ010005480.1, forward strand.
CAACAAAATATGTAGTACATTTATTGTGCACCCATAATAGTTACAGCTGACAGGCTGCTCTCTACTCACTTGAGTCATGCACTGTATTTCTATTAGTGTTTACAGTGCATCTCAGAAGTTCCAACATGGCGCCCTGTCTACCTCATGTTGCAGGATGGGGTATAACTATGCAACACACCACAAACACCGACTCAAAATGTAATAAAAAATATGCAAATACACGTATTATATAGTAAAGCAAGGTTAATAAAATCTCAGTGCATAAACAATATGACACGGGAACAAATAAAACAATACTAACTCTAGTCAAAAATGGCATTGCAAAACCTTCCCAACAACAATCCACACCGGGACTGTACTCATGTTATGCACAAACAAACAAACGTAGTGGGGAATTCATGCTCATACTAATTTGTTGGGCCCAGTAAATATTTCTGCCAAACAATAATTTAATGATATGAACAGTAAGGGCTTACCTAACAGCGGCAAGAACTCAGACAGAAGAAATTACTATTCACTAAAATTAATTGTACTTGATTTTATCTAACTACGATATCACCATCTAGAAGACGTGTAATGACCCTGTATTATAGCAATTCATTACTGGAAAACAGACAAGTTGTCCATAGTAGCTTCTGGGAATAATTACAGGGTCTGGGAACAAATTGAGCCAGTAATCACGTTGACTAGTAATCTTACATTATAAAGCAATCAATTACAGGATCCCACCCATTTCCTATAAGTTACTCTGGCAACAGTGTGAATCACCACTTGCAGCCATCACACAGCAAAGAGATGCAATTATAAACACATGCCTGCCTAATGCTATTTCATGTCTCGTCATTTTCATACTTAGAGAACGGGGGCACCAACCTTGTTTTCTGGATGGTAAGAATCCTGCAAGGAGTGGGAACAGCGATGATTTTAACAGCAAGTGGTAGTCATTAGAATATTATCCGTGTCCCTAGGCAAGCAAACAGTATACGACTATGGATGTTAAGCTCGAGCCCTGATTATAAGCTGGTTAGTATGATGGTCATTATACGGTGAGTATTTGAAAAATAGCATTTCTTAACGCTGTGGAATGGCATGGTTAGTGTGATCACCGTTGATTTTAGGGTTACCAGTATGGCTACTTGTTTGTTTGCCGTTCTAGTGAATCTACCGGGAAGTAATGTAGTTTAAATACATAGTAGCAACCAGCTATACTCATGAACCCAGAAAGCAAGACCAGGGGGCCTCCTCCCGATCACCCTCAGAAAGTTCAGCCTCTTCAACGTACAGTTCAGGTGAACATTGACAAAACCCTCTCACACTCCATGCATATTTTAGACAATGCTTTATATTAAGATTCCCCAATTACTATGTGACTAACACAGTTATTTAATTTGTATGGATCTGCTGATGGTATTATATTCTCTTGTGTAATTCTCTATGTAAGTAATGTTTTAAATCACGTTTGATTCCCGTGTTATTAAAAGTGGCAGTTAATCCCAGTGTGGAAACCTTCTTAATCGAAATATTGAAATAGTTTAAGGCCCGGTAATACACGTATATTATACGTAACTATAATGTTCATACATTAAATAATAACTTACATTACATAACTTTTGTTACATACATATTGCTTGGTTCAGTATAAACTGATGTGACTACTATTAAAATACTAGTTTTTTTTACCAAATGCATTGCTTTGTTTTTCACTTAGGGCAACATAATATAAAGCGTCTCCGATAATTGAAGCTTTACTTCTAAAGAGTGTTGGGGGACACGCAAAGGATGAGGACAGGTGAACAATAATAATCTAATTGTAAGCATTATTGAGTTAGATAGTGATTATGCCCAAATTATCAGTATGTTTCCTAGTGAGAATTGGACTGGGTCTCAAATGGGACTGGGTCTCAAATGGGACTGGGTCTCAAAGGGGACTGGGTCTCAAATGGGACTGGGTCTTCCTTTGTATGTCTACAAGAATCAGTTGACATTTGGATCCTGGCCCTGAGAACTTACATGCAAATGCTCATATGTTGAAAAACCAAGCCCGCATTCCTCACAAGACTGAAGATGCACAAAATAGGTTCCCACGGATTGCATCATAGCAAACATTTCCCAGTACCATCTACTAAAACCTGCGGCATAAAGACCATGTAGAAAACGCCTAACTAAAAACAGTAATGAATGGGTTAAAACCTAAAGCAAATGATTAGATATGTGAATACAAACCCTTTTTCTTCACCAGATGTCCTCCACCTAGATAGCAGATGGAGAAAAGAAAAATGTAAATACGAGATAGGAACCAACAAAACACATCCGAAGAAACAACGATGAACAGAGAATATAATATGAATGTGGATCGTAGCGTAAGGACAGCTATTATTTACGGTATTTTCACCGCTTAAAAAAAATCATGCTAAAGTGTACAAGGCACCTCCACGGGAGGCAGTCTGCTACACAACAACAGCAACAACAGCTATTTACAATGGATGTCAGGGCAAAGGTGAAAGATTTACTGAAATTGTATTTCTTTGGCAGAGCCTGGAAACTGGGACAGGTAGCAGAATTATGTAGAACACACCAGCTGTAAACAATGGTATGCTGAGTTTGTGATAGAAAAAATAGTGTCAGTAGACAGAGTTTCTGCAAAGCTATTTGATTTGATGAGTCAGTCATTTTTCAAGGGAGATTTGAAAATACACCCACCTCATTTGTGCTAAACAGGCTCTAACTATGAATAGCAGATATTCATATTGGATTTAATTTTATCTCTCAGAAGTTAAATGAGAGGAAAATGCTAATTCTCCAGGGTGTGTTTGATTTTTGAAGATGTGTTTGAAATATAGTTCTATAACAGCAGAGAGGAGGAGGTCCTTTCAAAGCACATTACCCTGAGGGATTCAGTTACCAGGTTCTGTAAATAAATGAAAGCAACAAATCATGTTTTATAGCTTATCCTGAGGCCACGGAAGCAATTTATTTAATAATGTGTTATTTAGTGCCATGAATATGAAGTATTAAAACGGTGGCAATGCCTTACTGTCACAAAACCTACAGTGAGACACTGTGTCTGGTTTAGAGTGGTTACTCTGCAAAAACCCTTCCATCTCACTGTGGGACAACCCTTCCATCTCACTGTGGGACAACCCTTCCATCTCACTGTGGGACAACCCTTCCATCTCACTGTGGGACAACCTTCTATCTCACTGTGGGACAACCTTCCATCTCACTGTGGGACAACTTTCCATCTCACTGTGGGACAACCTTCCATCTCACTGTGGGACAACCTTCTATCTCACTGTGGGACAAC
>JACXGJ010005481.1:0-38932 GCA_016801105.1 Esox niger
AGAGAGAGAGAGAGAGAGAGAGAGAGAGAGAGAGAGAGAGAGAGAGAGAGAGAGAGAGAATAACACTCCATACATTTCTTGGTTTCTATCGATTGTGTGGCTCAGTTTGTAGAAATGTTTGCTTCCAAACCCAGAGGTTGAGAGTTTGAATCCTGCAGGGGATAGCTTAAGTCTACTTATCTTTTGGATATATCCCTTTCAATTAACTGTAAGGCACAGATTATTTTCATAACATTTACTAGCAAGCTACCACTGGTTGAAAATGTTATGGGTGTGAATTCTCTCTTCTCCCTTTGCTTTCTTTCATTTTTAGCTAGCTGCTACAGAATCTAACTGGCTAGTTTTAGTGTATTTCCTTGCCCATACTGGTGTTGAAACTTACTTTATACTAGACATATGGCTGTGCACAAAAATGTTGTTAATGAATCAACACATATGAGAAGATATCCACAAATTCCTTCATAAAAATGGTGAGCTAGTTAGAACAGGCTAATATACAGTACAGTAGCTTAAGTCAAACGAAATGTTGCCATAATCAAGCTGAAATTGCCTGCATATGATGAGTCTTAAGATTGTTTTTAACATGTGTACCAATACATATTTTGCAATATGAATGTCCATTTCTGATTGATATGCACTAAAGCCAACATAATAATAATAATGAACACCAAGAAACACAATAGGGCTTCAATGCTTCCTGATGCCCTAATAAGTGTCAGTGAAATCCCCAACAACCTTCAGAATGCTGGGGTGGAAGAGCCACAATCTACTGTTCGCAGAAGACTTCGGCAGAAGAATTACAAAGATTACACAGTAAGATGCAAACTTCAGATCAGCAACAAAATACAAAGGCAAAATTAGAATTAGCAGAATTTGAATCCAGAATTAGGGATTTTAAATGTACAGAGATGGAGAGGTGAATAGAAATTCTAAAAGTGCTCTTAATCTTTTTCATTTAAATATGTGTGTGTTTAATTTAACAGACAGAAATAAAAGCAGACATTCTGTACTTTGGCCTTATATTAATCATTTAATTAAATTAACAATTTTCATATGCCTTGAGTGTACACCAAAAATAACAATTTTGATTGGATTGTTTTCTTGTTTTGAATTTACAGGAATGAAAATGTAAGAGCTGGGTATTTTGAGAACAATGGCCAATTCAGGACTGTTGGTTATTATGTCATAGACCGTTTTGCAATGTTTGTTTATTCATTTCTCTCATTTTGTTTTAAGGTGGCAGTTCATACAAGCCAGAAACTATGAGTTTTGCAAAACCAAAAACGTTCATGCTGCTGGTATGGTAAGGTGATTCAAAATTAGCATTAAAGAAAAATATTGGTTGTTTTGTAGAAAATTATTTTGTTAAAGATGGAAAATGCACCCCAAAACAAAGTGTGGACACTTTTTTTCAATTTATTATTTACAAGTAATGCATAGATTGAAGAAAATTGTTTTTTACTGGTCATTTAAAAGGAAAATTCACCATTAGACTATTTTTTTGCCAGTCTCCCTACACAAATATGAGTGATTCGTGCTGTTTGAGACATCATTATGCACCACAGCATACCTCAGGGAGAGCAATGACACAATTTGTTGACTGGGCCTGTTGTCTGATCTAAAAAACAATGGTCATGTTTTTTTAGCAGTCATTGTGGCCTTTGTGTTTTACTGGGGGCTAGCTCGTCTTTTTGATTTAGCTAAAGAAATTCTGCTTCTGATGACTGAAATGTTTTCCATTTACTTACATGCAGGAATTGATGGCATACACTACCAGTCAAACATATGGGGTCACATAGAAATGTACTTGTTTTTTAAACAAAAGCAATTTCCTGTCCATTATAACAACATTAGATTCATCAGAAAAACTGTGTTGACATTGATAATGTTGTAAATGACTGTTGTAGCTGGATGTTTTATGGAGTATCTACATGGGCATACAAAGACCCACTATTAGAAACCATCAGTCCTGTGTTCAAATAGCACGTTGTGTTTGCTTATCCTAGTTCATCATTTGAAAAGGCAAATTTACCATTACAACACCCTTTTGCAATTATGTTGGCATCACTCAAAACTGTTGTGCTGGTTAAAGAAACAGTAAAACTAACATTGTTTAGACTAGTTGAGTATCTGGAGCATCAGCAATTGTAGGTTTGATTATAGGCTCAAAAGGTCCAGAAACAAAGAACTTTCTTCTGAAAGATGGCAGTCTATGCTTGTTCCAACAAATGAGGTCTATTCCATGTGAGAAGATCCTGTACAATGTGTATTACTTCACAAAACATTGCAAACTAGCTCTTAGCAGAATAGAAAGAGATTAAGCAGAATAGAAAGAGGCCAAATGTGTCTGGTAGTGGTAAAGTGGGAGCTTTGTACATGGTAAAATGGATCTTGAAGAATGACTAGATTTTGCAACACCATGCCATACTTGGTGGACGGTGCTTGATTGGAGCCAATATCCACCTACAACAGGACAGTGACCAAAAGCACAGCTCCAAACTATGAAAGACCACTTAGGGAAGAAGCAGTCAGCTAATATTCTGTCTATAATGGAGTGATCTGCACAGTCACCGGATCTCAAGCCTAGTTGTTGTTGTTGAAGCAATTTGAGCGTATGGTACGTAAAGTTATTAATTTAATTTAATAGAATAATTTCTAACCTTGTCAATGACTATATTTCCTATTAATTTAGCTATATTTCCTATTTAAACTCCTTTCATATATGTTTTCAAAGAAAACAAGGAAATTCCGAAGAGACCCTGCTACTTCTGAATGGCAGTGTATGTCATTGCAAATACCATATTAATGGACATTTATAATTGAATAAAGCACCAGGGAATTTTCCCTTTATGCATTTATTGATGTATGTTGGTTACTTGGAAGAGAACATGTAAGTCTGACAGACAGAGCCTGTGTTTGATGGATCAGAGGTGGGGGAGGAGGGTTATGTGGGTCAGTCCTCCTCTGGGCCTTTCTCTACTGGCTCTGTATTAGGCCCTATGTCAGTACATTGCAGGGGTGGTGATGTCAGTCAGTTCTGTCCCTGCTATACTCTTTCTGCGCCCACACAGACAATCCCTTTATTGATGGACCCTAGACGAACAAGACTGGAGTGAAAGGACAGTTATTTTCCTGTTTTCGCCTCCTGAATCCCACCATACTCTCTTATCCCACTCCTTGCCTTCTGGTGAGAGTCATGCATTTTTCCTAGAGTAGAAATAATTAATTACAAAAGTCACCCAACAGTATTCCAAGAAATGCTGGAATACTGTGTGGGGCTTAACATTTCTCCAAATGTTTTTGTCAGATGAAGCTTTATCAATGCCATAATAACATCTGTAACTTTCATATTGGAAGTAATTTTTCCATGTTTTCAAAAATAGGCACAAGTAATTAAAAACAGGCTTTTCATTTGTTCGTAATCCATTTGTTCTTACTGGTGTACATCACATGTAGGGCTCTCTCTCTCAGTAAGAAATTAGTGACTAATTGTTGAGTGAATTACAAAAAATACATAAGTCATTTCCATTAGTAAACAACAACTTGATACATATCACCCTTGTAGTGACTGTAGAATTGCTGTAGTAGCTGTGTTTGTAATGGTGATATTCCCATCTTCTGGTTAAATCTGGTATCGCACCTCTTAATTTTCCCAATAAGCAAACTTTTTTGCACGTCACAGAAAACCTCTTCTTGCTGTTCTGTTTATTTAAGTTAACTGGATACAACTTTTTGACTAAATTAAAAGAATGTTAACAGTCATTGACAGGTAGTAAAATTCATTTAAAAAACACTGTTTGGTTTGAGGAGATGAGGAAATTGATAAAACAAATCTTCTTTTCTAAAAAGTAAATGTGTCATGACATGTGCAAAATATTTTGTCACAGAGTGCAGTGTATGTGAAACCCTATGTGATGATGTCACAATGCACAATGCCCAAGTGTGAGACATTCTCATGGTGTGTGTGGCCTCTCATGATACATCACTGTGTGCTCACACAAGCTAACCATTAGAGCAGGGTGCTGGTGAACACTACACAGACACCCCTGCCACCACAAGAAGAAGAAGCAACTTCTCCACTCCCTAATAGCAATATTTGTAGGAAGGGGGCGCGTGTGGAAGAAAATACTTCACCTTTGCAGCTTCCATGCTTCCGTTAGAGGGCCTCAGTGAGATAACTCCTCTCATTCTGTTGGAGTTCCATCCTGAGACAGAGGCTGACTCAGTGGACTGGCTCCTGGGGAAAATACTTACAAAAGAGTCCCTGGGGGGACTAGACCTGCTTTCCAGAGTGATCAGCCGGAACAGGGCTGGGGGAGCCATTATTGTGGTGGGGACCACTTCAGAGAGGCTGCTGTTGGAGGCTGACGAGGACCTGCTGTTCAGACACAAATCCGGCTGCTCCTTAAGAGAGCAGCTACCAGAGGTGGGGGACACGGGAGGAATGAGCACTGTGGAGGGGGTCTGTGGGATTCTGTCATCTGCTGAGTGTGTCACTCTGTTGCAGAGGATCTTGGCCAGGCTAAGAGTGGGGGAGAGGGAACAGGTCCAGGTGTTTCGACAGATTCACCTCCACCCAGATGAACCAGTGATGGCCAGTCTGTCCAGCTATGGGGTCCTAACTGACACATACCCTTTCCATGAGGCCCCACTGCTTCAGAGCCTACAGGGGAGATGGAGGGCTTGCTGGTGTGGCCTCAAACCCTTCAGTCGGAGAAAACATCAGCAGCTGCTGGAGGAGATCAGGTCTTATTTCGGAGAAACTGTGGCCCTATACTTTGGGTTACAGTGTTGGCTGCTCAGTGCTCTCTTCTTGAAATCCACTATGTCTATATTTCTCCATTTCTACGCCCTTGGGCTGGGCTGGGGCATGGTGTTTTCCACCCTCTGCGGTTTTCTATGGTCGGGGCTGTTCCTGCAACACTGGAGGCAGAAGAGCAAAGACCTGAAGAGAGACTGGGGGGCTGTGGGGATAAAGCAACATCACAGTCACTCATCAACAGCCCCAGCAGAGTCCAGGGTGGCTCAAGGCTCAACTCCACCGCAACCTGAGGTACTTACAAAGATGAGCTGGAAGAGAATACAGTACTCCTTTACCTTCCTAACCTGCAACCTCTGCCTCTCATCCACTTTGATCTTGATGTATTTACACTTAGATGGACAAGTGGAGGATGTCTTGCTGCAACAAGGGCTCAGTTCCATCTGTTACCACATCCTCACGTACATCCCAGAAATCACCCTGACGGTTGCAATGGCAGGAATGGACTGTTTGGCCTTTCAAATGTCTCAAAGCCTTATCCCTGACCCCGAGCAGAGAGGTGAAAAATCAACAAGGAAACAGCCCCTGCTCCCTGAAGTAATTCTCTCCTGCATGTTCAACCACTTTGCTGTCCACTTCTATAGAGTACTGGTCCTGCATGACATCACCGTGGTGCGCTTCCATCTGGCGGTGCAGCTGGCCACCCACCTTGGCCTCAAGCTACTTTCCCTGACCAAATTCCCGCCCTTAAGGAAGAGGAGGGTTTTCCCTGGTGACAACAACCAGGAACTTCAGCCTCCCATCATGAGACAGATCACAGAGCAGAGCAACAGACCACCTTGTGACACCCAGACAAGGGGTTACCTGGAGCTCCTCATCTCCTACTGCCACGTCATGTTTTTCTCAGGCATCTACCCCAAGGTTGCCCTCTGGTGCCTCTTAACCGTTGGAAGTAAATCTCACGTGGATCTGTGGCACCTGTGTTCAGACTGGCGCCGCCCCTTCCCCCAGACATCCCATAGAGATGACGTTCTTTGGCAACGGGTCTTCAGGGGCTTTGAGGCCCTTGCTGTCTTGCTCAATTCCCTCTTGCTGTGGTCCTCTCTGGATTCCAGGTTTCTCTTCCTGAGTACTGGTTGGGAGCTGCTCATGGACTTTCTTCTGCTGATGCTGTTCTTGCTAAGTCTGAGGGAGGCGGTTGCGTTCCTGGTCCTCCGTCTGACCAGGGCCGATGGAAGACAGGCTGAGCAACCAGAGACACGCCACCCTCGCCTTCAAAGGCTCCATCACCACCAGCACCAACACTAGCAAGAGCAGTGTCAATCACTGTAGAGCCCTAGCAGCCAATCAGGTCTAGGCTTTGTAGTTGAATGATGTGGCATACAAATACAGATTAAAAGTGAAGATTGACATAGCTTTACAGCTGTGTACTTTTGCATTTTGTTAGGGTCGGCAACATTAAAACACATTCTCTGCAACATTAGAATAGGTGCTTTCTCCGACAAATCAAGCTTTTGCCTATATAACCCTTGGATCGGTTTTTGAATGTTGTACCATCTATGGTAAGCTATGTTCAGGCTTTGGCTCTGACCTGCCCTCATAGGCATGCTGGTGAGTCAGTCTTATGGGACTAAAGTCCTTCCCTGTCTGTGCAGTGAGACTGACAGATGGTAATTAGTGTGGATAAATTATGTGGCCATGTCTTTGACCTCACAGATTAGACACTTTCCACAGTCTGATCACCAACAAGAAAACATCCTAGAAGTAATCCAAACCAACAACTGATGTAACAGGGTTGATACACTACATTCACTGTGTTAAATTAGAAAGAGATTACTGTAGGGAGCGATATGGACATACTACCTCATCATAAAATTGCATCTAAAGATCAGATAATTTTGTCACGCATTAACATCACACCGAGTTTCAGTATTTAGCTAGACACCATTAAGCATTGTGTTAATCTGACTAATGTTTCTTATTAAGTTTACTTCCACGAAATAGCATCTATGAAATGTATGGCTTTTGCCACTAGTCGTTCTAACAGTTTATTAGTCAGTAATAGGCTTACTAGTATCTACTAACTTACTACTTGGAATAGTCATAAGAATTGAGCAATTGCTAGCGAGACTGAAGATGAACTGTACACTGCCAAAGCTATTCTATTTCATGACACAACAACGTTAGTTTTTCTTTAATTCGTAAATTACATTGATACAATAACTATCAATATAGGTGAAGAAAACTGACTTTTTCATCAAGAGAAAAGACGAGAGTATCGTGGAAACCACTGCCCTTTTACTGCGCAAAGGGTTTTGGTCTATATTAACACAAAGCATGCATGGTTGAATACTTCGAAGATTCGCCAGAAATAATAGAGCATCTGTGAACCTTTGCCATACTATTTTCAGCAAACTATGGTTTGAGACATACTCATCTGGCATACGATATGGTATGCAAGTATGCGATTTGAGATTCAGCCTGTGAATGTGTGAATAAGTAAATATCTTTACTGCAGTGTGATCAGGAACAGTCGATGTGGGCAATAACAACAAACAGGTGTCTGTGGTCCAAATTAGGGAGAGGGCATTGGTGTTGCCAGGATGTGACAATAATATCCACACTTATTTGCTGCCCCTGGTAGAATAGGTTTGCAGACAAAATACACGAAATCTGATCTTTTTCACCCTTGAAAAAGGTTAACAAATAAGGATCTGTAAAATAAAAATGTATAAGGTATATTTTTATTTAATATGCTGTTATTGATTCAACTGAATTGCTGAACCTGCCCTAGACAGCCTTGATCAAAATCACAATGACCCACTTTTTCTGTGAGCCAGCACAGCCTGTCTGTGTGAGTGGGGGGAAAAAAACTATTAACCTGAATCAGGGCCAGACTAGTTACCATCTTTTTCTCACATTGCCATTGACAGTTTTTTCTATTGTCTCTCTTTGGTCCATTTAGATTATTAATGGAGATTGTATACAAAAATCTTTTTTAAAATGTATGGTTAAAAATGTTCATGTTTTTCTGTGACTTGTAGGCTCAAAAGTGGACCATTAGGTTAAAAACCAAATCTAACTTAAGAAAACTAAACAAAACATAATAACTTAGTAACTGCCAGACTGTCTCTTCTGGGTCACATTTGCTGGTCCCAGGTAAAAGAGGAAAACACGATCAATGCTCACATCCAGTCACGAAGAGTCACTGAGCAGTTGTCTTTCATTTAGTTTTGGGCTGGTAACCAAAATGTTGTTGATTATTCTAACACACTTGCAAATCTTTATGGTACTTCATTTCTTTGACCACCCATCAGAAATAAACATGATCTCAAGTGAAAGTGAGTTGTATCTCCAGATCGCAAGTTCTTTGGTGATTTGTCTGTGTAGATAAGGAGTTGAGTGTGTACTTTTTAAGTTGTGTATGTGTACAACATATTATTGGAATACTTGCAAAAGATAATGTGTACAGGCAAATTAATTCTTGCAAGTCTTTTCTCATTGTGATGGAAATTCTATCAATAGACACTCTTAAAGGAGTAAGTACAGAGACAAAATTATCTTGGCACAGTTAGCTGTTTATTTGCAAATAGAGAGAAGCGTCAAAAGCTTACGGAATAATCATTCGAGGAGCCTCTGAAAGAAAATACATGAACATGAGTATTTATTACAGTTCATAGGGGTGTGGTAAGATGCTACCCAGCTGTCTTATGTCACACAGGGTTTACCCAAAGTGCGGGCTGTTCTTCCCCACATGGGTAACCTTTTCAACTCTTGAAGAGGACTTGCAGCATCTGGACAAGCAACAGATTCCCTGTTGGGATATACTGATGGGCAGATTAATGAGTAACCCTATAATCTGCTGATACCAGTCAATGATGCACCCTAGGCAAATACCAGCACCCCTCTCCTACATTTCCAAGGAACAAAGGACAGATACCCTTATTCAGAGTATCTAATGATCCTCTTTATTATATAGACATGTGTGTCACAACCTGAGACCAGAGTTACATACTAGGTAATAGATAAGCAAACATGTCTCCAATGTACATTAGTTAAGAAATTGCCACAACTCACTCATTCACAGATGTTTTAATAAAACTATGAAATGAGAAAAACGTTGCGTGGATTGTGATTTGCAGGCATGCATACTGTCCTTCAATAAAATGCAAATTATTTAAAAATCATACAATGTGATTTCCCGGATTTTTGTTTTAGATCCCATCTCTCACAGTTGAAGTGTACCTATCGTAAAAATGACAGACCTCTACATGCTTTGTAAGTAGGAAAACCTGCTAAATCAGCAGTGTATCAAATAGTTGTTCTCCCCACTGAATATGCATTTGAATTCAATAAAACATCTGAATCGTATTGAACACTCTATCTTAACTTCATGCATGCTGAACTGTAGTGCTCCTAAACTAGGCTGTGAACACACGAGAACTCTATGAATATTCTATGAGGATCACTGTACGATTCACACAGTCTCATTGCCTGATCTCTCCTGTTGAAGTGGTTGATCAAGTGATCACAAATCTCAGAGTCATCCAGAGGGATCAGCCACTGAATTGTACCAACATTTACTTTTTTAAAGAGATTTCCTCAATGTCTCTAGCCAAGCTGGAACAGACATTCTTTACTGCAGACCCACTGCTTCCTGTGATCAACAATCATCTCCTGGGATGCAACAGAGTTCACAACATCCGGGTCCTTGGTGTCAACCTCGGCGATTACGTGACCTGGTCTCATCACTCTAACATCGTGGTCGAGGCCAGGAAACGGCTCTTCATCCTCTGCCGATTAAATAGATTTGGCATGGATCCCAGCATCCTCACCAACTTCTACAGATGCACTATCAAGAGTATCCTGTCCAGCTGTGTCACCGCCTGGTATGGCAGCGGCACCGCCATTGACCACAAAGTTCTTCAGAGGGTGATAAAACAGCAGAGCACATCACAAGGTCTGACCTGCCACCCCTACAGGATCTATACACAGAGAGGTGTAGGAGGAGGAGCAAACTATTCATTACAGATTCCAGCCACCCTTGCCATGGACTGTTTACCAAGCTGCCGTCAGGCAGAAGGTACAGGGGTCTTCAGTCCAAAACTAACAGACTAAGGGACAGTTTTGTTCCTGGGGTTGTCAGGCTGCTCAATTCAGGAACCCCTTCCATCCATTGTCCTATGCACACCTGTCACTTTATATCATGCTCATCTGCCAATAATATCATGTATACCTGTCACTTTTACATTGCACTATGGTTGTACAATGGTAGAGTTATTATTGATTGGTTTTGTCATTTTATTTATATATTATACGTACTGTTACTTTTTAACTGCACTGTTTGCAGTAGGAAAACCAAGCATTTCTTGCCATAGCTTGTTATAGCAAATGACAAATAAACCTTTTCAACTTGAACTTTTCAACTTGAACATGGGTTTATATGGGTGGATAGGTCAATAGGCTACCGGTCATTTGCCTGCAGTTCAGCTTCAGCTCTCCTCCCTGCCAGACTACCTTCTCTCACACACACACAAACACACACAGTTTTTACAGCTAACCTCAATAAAGTAACATTTATGCCTACACTTTGACTAGGTGTAATGCCTAAGCTTAACCCTAAACGCCTGGACCTTATAGAAATCACAAATTCTAACTCTAAAATTCATTGTAAGTTTGACTCTAAACCTATACCCTGAGCCAGAAATAAATGTTTGCCTCATGGGGACCGACATTTGGTCCCACACACACACACACACACACACGGGCACACGCACACAATCCCTTCAGTGATATCACATCACACCATGAAAAATAATTCAATTATTCCTAGTAAGTAAAGCATTGTTCATATATATATATAAAAAAATGTATTTAGCTCAGAACCAATAAAACGTTAAAAGAAATAATAATTGATATGGCCTCAGGGACAGCTGCTCTACGAGCGGATTACCCCCCACATGTTTGTTTCTATTTTTTATTTAATGTTTACTTATTATGATGCATTATTGTTGTTTGTTTTTATTCTTCTATTTGTTTGAATTCTATTGCATTTTTGAATTTTTCTTTTTCTTTGTAAAGCATAATGAATTGCTTCTGTCTATGAATTGTGCTGTATAAATGAACTTGCTGGCATGCTTACATCCTTAAGTTTTACAGCTTTTCAAATTTGGAAATTAATAATAATAGATTTAAGCATTTTTCCTCTAAAAATTGTCAACTGCTTGGACCTATTAATTCTTCTACCATGGAAACCAGCTGATATTCACTGCATGCACAATTATTAGGCACTTTCTATTCCTCAAGATTTATTTTATTGTTGAACAAGCGCAATGCTCCCAGTCAATCCAAAATATAATTGAACCTCAAACCTGAATGTTTAATAAAGGAAAAGTGAATTTTGATATTTCTCAGGGGAATACATAAGAGTACAGAATTATTAGGCAACAATTAATGTGCAGGATTATAAGGCAACTAATTAAAACAATTTCTCCCAACTCCTGTGTTTTTTCCTCATTTTTAAAGTAAGTCTAACAAATGAGAAACACAAAATGACAATTAATTAAAATTGTGTTCCTTTCAAAAATATTCAGTGACCAATATAACCACCCTTCTTTTCAATAACTGCCATGAGCCTTCCATCCATGGAGTCTGTCCGATTCTTGTTCTGTTCACAATAAACTTTCGCTGAAACACCAACCACACCCTCCCACATGCAAGAAGTGTATTGTCTTCGCTGACTGTAAATCTCACGTTTGAGAAGGGCCCAGAAATACTGAATAGCATTTAAGTCAGTGGAGGAAGGGGGCCAGGTCATTATTCGGGTATCTTTGTGGCCCTTGCTGGCTAGCCAAGCAGTGGAGTACTTGGATGCATGTGATGGAGCATTGTCCTGCATGAAGATCATGGCCTTCTTCAATGCTGAGGACTTCAACTGTTTGAAGAAAGTATCTTCCAGAAACTGGCAGCAGGTTTGAGAGTTGAATTCCAATCCATCTCTAACCTGAAAAGGTCCAACCATCTCATCCTTAATGATAGCAGCCCATACCAGTACCCCTCCTTTACCTGGCTGTCACCTGACTGAAGTGATGCTGTGTGTCCATTAGTGATCCAGCCACAGGCCCATTCATCTGGTGCATCAAGAGTTACTCTCATTTCATCTGTCCATAATACCTTTGCAAAATCTGTCTTCAGGTATTTCTTTGCCCAATCAATACAGTACATTTCAAATCTTATTCAGAGGTGGTCATGTTTCAGCCTTCTTGATCTTGGCCATGTCTCTGAACATTTGACACCTTGTACTTCTGCACACTCCAAGTAGGTTGCAGTTCTGAAATATGATGGCACTAGATGATAATGGGTTCCTTGTAGCTACATGTTTAATTCTTCTAAAGTCTTTTGCAGTTCATTTGCGTCTTTTCTCCTACATTCGTTTTTTGCACCTGAGTTGACTATTCGCAACAAAACCTTTGTGGTCGGTGATCACACTTCAAAAGTTCAGCTATTTCAAAAGTGTTGCATCTGTCCAAAAAGTATTTTAAAATTGTTTTACTTCTCATTGTCAGTTAAATATCTTTTTTGGCCCATTTTATGTGAGGTCATTAAGTAGCCTCTTATGCAACTTGAACAGTGAATAAGGTAAGTGAATTGTGGCCACACCTTCCCTATACGCAAATACATATTACCTGATAATTATTCAATCCAATGAGCATTCAAGTTTATATGGTTTGAGTTGGAAAATGTGCACAGAAATAATGATATAATCAGAATACTCACTTGACTAATAATTGTGCACGCGGTGTATATTGAATCAGAAAACATACTTCAAAATAGTTGGGACACAGGCAACTAAAGACTAAAAAAGTTGTGAAACTCAAAAAATATGAACCTGGTGTCATGCCCCCGCCTCGGCGATCGCGCGAAGACGGGTCCTCGCGTCCCATCATCCTCCCCCCACACCTGCTCCCTATCTACAATCACACACCTGTTCCCTCTCGCCTCCTCCCCTACAGTATATCTACAGATCACTGTCGTCTCTTCCCTACGGTATCATGGTCTCTACTTGCATGCCCTTTTCTCGCGATTCACAAACCAACGTACAGACTTCCCGTGTACCGACCTCCCGCCTGTCCCCCCGGCGATTCTGCCTGCACGTCCGCCGACAGACAGTGTTCCGACCTCTTGCCTGTCTGACTACTCTGCCTGCTCCCTGCCTGTGTTACTGTCGCCCGCTCGTGAATCGACCTTCCGCTTGTCCCTGACTACTCTGCCCGCCACCCGTCGGCACAGCCGCCTACTCGTGCATCGACCTCTGGCCGGTCCCCGACTACTCTGCCTGCTAGTCTCTCTCTCGCCCAGTCGGAGCTTGGGTCCCTGCCAGCAACCGTGACACCTGATGGAAAATTACACATCCAATTAGGTAATTTGGCAACAAGTCAGTAACGTGATTGTGTATACAAATATCATTTCAGAGAGAATTAGTCTGTCAGAAATGAGGACGGGGAGGGGATACCGTTTCTCAACGTAAAATTACAAAGATTATATGGATCGCGTCATCTATCACTAAAAGATTCAGAGTATCCGGGCAAATCTCTGTATGCAAGGGACAACCGTAAACCAAGACTGGATGGTCGTTATGTTTGGGCCCTCAGGCCGCACTGCATTAAGAATCATGAACGTCACATCCTCTGAACTATATACAAAAAACACGACTAAGACCCTGAACAGTTGAGCAGCTGAAATCCAAAATCATGCCAGAATGAGAATACATTTCACTTTCAAAACTACAACAATTGGTCTCCTCAGTTCCCAAACACTCAGAGTACTATTAAAAGAGATGATGCAACACAATAGTAAACAAAACCCTGTTCCAACTCTTTGCTAGGATCAAAATGCATACGGGCATGCAATTTTCCAGAAACAATAACATTTTCAGTTTCAACATTTGATATGTTGTCTTTGTACTATTTTCAATCAAATATAACAATTACACACATACTTGCATTCAGTTTTTTTGCATTTTACAAAGCATTCCAATGTTTTTAAATACCTTATATGCTAGCTCAGCTGAAAACTGCTGTGCTGATTAACGAAGCAATAAAACTGGCCTTTAGACTAGTTGAGTATTTTCAGCATCAACAATTGTAGGTTAAATTAAAGGCTCAAAATGGCAAGAAACAAAGAACCTTCTATGGATACTCATCAGAATATTCTTGTTCTGAGGAATAACAGCTGTTCCATATATGAGAAATTACCAAAAACTGAAGGTCCCATATAATGTTGCATACGACTCCCTTCACAAAACAGCACTGACTGGCTATAACCCAAATAGTAAGAGCAGAAGGGGGACATCGTGCACAACTAAGCATAAGGACAAATACATTTGAGTGTCTAGTTTGAGAAACAGACACATCACATTTTCTCAACTGGCAGCTTAATTAAATAATACCCACAAAACACCAGTCTCAATGTTAACAGTGAAGAGGCATCTCTGGGATGCTGGCCTGCTAGGCAGAGTTGCAAAAATAAAGCTATATCTCAGACAGGCCAAAAAAATTAAATAATATGTTGGACAAAAGAACACTCACAGTTGACAAAGGAAGATTGGAAATTAAGGCTAGCGTCCCGTAGTTGCCTTTCCCGTGTTGACTTTGAAACAGATGTTTTGTGGGTATTATTTAAAGGAGCTGCCAGTTTAGGCTCAGAAAAAATATTAGTCTTTTCTGCCTCTTGTGAACAGGTCTGGATCTTATTTAAAACTACTTAAAATATATCTCGGTTTCGAATGAATGAAGCCTTAACTTGACGCTCTAACGATTCCCCTCATTCAAATCCACATAAAAAAATCCACAAGACCACTCAATGTTGTTGACCCATTTACTTTGACCCAATCAGTATTTGGTACAGAAAGATTTCCCATTTAAAAGTTATCAAATTACTGAACAAAATTCAAGTGGGAATAATTAATTAGAGAGAGAATAGCGAGAGGTCAAAAAACTGCAAGGCTCTACTCTTCTTGCTTGACTGCCAGAATATTACAACCCAAAAACAAAACCTTTTACTTGCAAGAATATCAAAAGGCAATTAAAGGTGCACTCATTTGCCGTGAAGAAACAATAATAGACACCTATTCCAAAATATTACAAATGTAACATAAATGAGGTGTTATGCATTTTGTAGAACCCCCACCCATTTTAGTATGTGCAAGAAACCAAACAAAATTATTAAATTACTATAAATATGAACTGCAATATCATCTAGCTGTAAAAATTCCTTCCAATTCCTCATAAATAAATGAACCATGTAATTACTATTATTTATGTACTGAACTAACTTAAATTATTGCATGCAAAGTCAAATATTCATATTTCATATTGTATAAATGAGCTGCGTTTAGGTTCCTACACTATACAGTGGATATGAAAAGTCTATACACCCCTGTTAAAATGCCAGATGTTTGTGATGTAAAAAAAGTGAAAAAAAGATAAATCATGTCAGAACTTTTTCCACCTTTTAATATGACCTATAACATGAACAATTCAATTGTGAAAAACAAACTGAAATCTTTCAGGGGGAAAAATAAAACATAAACATTTCACTATAACCTGGTTGCATAAGTGTGCACACCCTTAAACCAATACTTTGTTGAAGCACCTTTTGATTTTGATACAGCACTATTAGCAATGCACATCTTGACATGGCAATATTTGCCCACTCTCCTTTGCAACGCATTCCAAACCTGTCAGATTGCGAGGACATCTCCTGTGCACAGCCCTCTTCAGATCACCCCACAGATGTTCAATTGGATTCAGGTCTGCGCTCTGGCTGGGACATTCCAAAACATTCATTTTCTTCTGGTGAAGCCATGCTTTTGTGGATTTGGATGTGTGCTTTGGGTCGTTGTCGTGCTGAAAGGTGAACTTCATCTTAATTTTCAGCTTTCTTAACGCCTGAAGGTTTTGTGTCAAAATTGCCTGGTATTTGGAACTGTTCATTATTCCTTGGTTCCAGCTAATGAAAAACAGCTCCAAAGCATGCTACTGCCGCCACCATGCTTCACAGTGTTTATGGTATTTGGGTGATGCGCAGTGTTGTTATTGGGCCAAACATAGCTTTTGGAATTATTGCCAAAAAGTTCAACCTTGGTTTCATCAGATTAAAACACATTTTCCCACATGCTTTTGGGAGACATGTTTGTTTTTGCAAACTTCAGCCAGGCTTGAATGTTTTTCTTTGTATGAAAAGGCTTCAGTCTTGCCACCCTACCCCATAGCCCATTCATACGAAGAATACGGGAGATTGTTGTCACATGTAGCACACAACTAGTACTTGCCAGAAATATCTGCAACTCCTTTAATGTTGCTGTAGGCCTTTTGGAAGCCTCCCTGACCAGTTTTCTTTTAGTCTTTTATATGTTTTTGAGGGACGTCCAGTTCTTGGTAATGTCTCTGTTGTGCCATATTTTCTCCACTTGATGACTGTGTTCCATGGTATATCTAATGATTTGGAAATAATTTTGTACTCCTTACTCTTATAGAAATGTCAGGACAATCCTACAAGAACAGCTGAATTTTATTTGTGATTAATCAGTGTCAAAATAAATGATGGCAGGTGTGTAATGACTTTATTAACATGAGTTTGTATGTGATTGGTTAATTCTGAACATAGTCACATCCCCAGTTATAAGAAGGTGTGCACAGTTATGAAACCAGGTTATTGTTTTTCATTTCCCCCCCTCGAAGATTTTAGTTTTACAATTGAATTGTTCACATCATAGGTCATATGAAATGTTGAAAAAGTTCTGACGTGATTTTGTCTCATTCTTTTGCATCACAAAAACCTGGCTTTTTAACTGGGGTGTGTAGACCTTTTATACCCACTGTATGTCATGACAAAATCTTGATAAAAACCTTTACTAACTAAAATTTAACAAAAGAAATCACTGACAATAAAATTTTCCCATCATTTCTGTTACTATTGCCGATCCAATTAATAATACAATTTCTGGTGAGTAGAATCAGCAAATGTGACAAATATAGCTTCCATGAACATTTAAAAAAGTTACAGGCCAATAATTGATTGAAATTACAATCTACACGCCATGTTTTTTGAAAACTACCAATGTTTTATCATATTAATTGCAATTGGTTTAATTTTAACACATTCTTCAATATTCATCATTTCAAAATATCATTTGGGTGCAAAAGGGCATTTAATTTAGTAGTCTTATTCAATATCTATTATTTAGACATTTGGAAATATTCAATCAAAATAAGGTAACAGGGTTGACATTGTGTACATCATTATGTCAATAACATCTCATAATAATAACAATTCTTCCTGATGTGACAGTTAAAATCCTATTCAGATAATTTTTTTTAAACGTCAGAAATGAAAGGGCTCGTGTTTCTTAGAAAGACCCAAACATGTCTCCAAAGGACAGTGTGGAGGAGGTGATGGTCCTACTTGGGGTCAACCGCCAAGCTGAAGTAAATAAACAGCACTGGTACATTGGTGTTCCTATTGTCTGGCTCAAGCTAATCATGTAATGATCCACCACCATATTTTACAGTTTGAATTTGGTTATTTTCTGAAGATGCATTCTCATGTTGATTGCACAAACTCACAAGTAGTCATTTTGTAATCTTTGCAACCTGACTATGGTACTGGTTCCAATCCCAGTGCTATTGCCAAGTGTTTCGAGTCATCTATTTGGCCATGTATAAAACATGTGGTTTTGGCATGAACATGCATCTTGTTCTACACAAACTTCACACAATATTCCAAATACATCATTGGCTATTCATGTAGCAAGATAATGATGAAAAATTCAATTTTATACAATTGATTTTCCCTCAGTATATTTTATTAAATCACTGTACAATACTTATTAGCCAAGCTTGACAGGACACATTAGAGATACTGTACACAGTATGTGCAGATATTATTACAATATATTATATACAATATTTTAATTGTATTGAATATTCAAAGTATTTTGATCAACTTCACACTAATGCCATTCTTCATCATGAAGTTTAGCCAAATTGTGGAAATAATTTGTCATTTTACTGAACCCTGAAGAGTATTTAACACCTTAACTAGAAAATCTATTAAATGAAAATGTATTTTAAACATTGTAAATATATGTAATTACATTTTAATGGTATAAACAACACAGTTTACAGCCTTACAAAGCATGGAATGTTTCAGCTAAAACTAATTCAATATTTTGTCATGGTAACTGCTACAAATGTAATTATACACTCCTATCATCTTAGTTGTTTATTGGTGTAATGTGTAATATTAACAGGGTCTGTGTGTGCGGTCTTCAATATCAGTCCAATTTCCGTGGCTGTGGGCCGCTCACCATGCCTGATTCCCATCGTTGCCACAGAGGCGTTTTCTGGCCACCTGCCTTGAAAACCTTCGTCTCCTTGAGAGAAAATACAGGAAAGTGGTTTTTCATGTTCTAATTAGCAGCTCAGGTTCCATAAAGTTTGCTTACATTCCATTATTCTCACCAAAACTGAACTTGAATGAAACATCCATTGTCATTTTTAAACATTAAAGATTAGTACAGTTTTATTTTAAATGTCCATTCAATTTCTTTGCTAATAGAGTAAGCCATACAGAATAACAGCAATCCTTTGGATGAAAACTCCAGGAAAACCTTTGTGAACATCCTGCATTCCAGGTATTGATGAAAACAGGATTGAATGGACAGTCTTTAAGCTCTAATATTTCAGTGGAAAGCTGATCAAAGACACTATGGGTGTCAGAGAGAGGAAACTGGGACGGAGATGGTGACTCAGTGCGTCTGAAAATATGACAAATGTAAAGCTATACCTGTGTTTGTCCAGGACTCTCTTTAACATGCTTAGGTTCAGGTGGGGGCCAGGTCCGAGCCAACTTCCCCTTGGTTTGTCGGCCATCAACTGCAGGACGGTAGGAGGAGGAATAAGTAAAGGGGAAAATGGAGAGTAAATACCCTAATCTAGCAGGCTCTGAAAATTTGCCAAGTACATATACACAAAGATATTGTTTCATTTGCATAAGCTCGCTTTGTAGTGCAAAAATTTGTCAAATGCCACACTTAAGATTTCCAAACAGTTATAACCCATAAAGTATATAATTTCTTCCCAATACTTATAATCTACATTTCACATTAAAAGCCATTTAGCACAGATAAACATCACAATGCCCACAAGTGTTTTATCAATTTAGATGCTAGAATTATGAACACTCATATGATCCTACAGTTAACTGCAGTAATAAGCTGTGTCTGAACTATCCTGACAGAATCCTAAAAACATCTGCCTCAAAGACAACAGCCATCTCAAACATGCAAATAAATGCCCAGAAGACCATTCAGTTGAACCTTCTTGGCCAGGGGTGTAGTTGTGTGGCAACTTTGGTTACATCACCCGGCAAAGTCAGAGTGATCTTGCCCTAACAGTTGGTGACAAGGATGACACTAAGTTGTCGACAAGACTGTGCCCATGATCTGATGCTAATGCAAAGAGACAGACATTAAAGTGCCTGGCCTGGGATGACTACGTAGTATGGAATGGATGAGGTGCACACACACACAATGCTAATTTTAATAGCAAAGTGAGATCTGGCAATTTAGTACTAGAAACCCAAAAACTAACCTTAATCATAGCCTCAACCTCAATAACTTAATATTTATGCTTAAACTTAAATAGCCCTCACTCCTAAATCTTATTGCCTTAACCCTATTACTAATCATAACCCTAATTCTAACCCTAAACTTAACCCAGGTCAGATAAAGCTTGAAGGTCAAAGTGACAACCGACCTCACAATGTCCTAAGTACAGTATGTTTCTAAAATAGGAACATGCAAACAAATACACTTTGCTTTAGTTCAAGGGAAACGAAAGTGTTTGAAGTGAACATATCCACTGACCTGATGTTGTCAGTAAGGAAGTGGATGGAGTGAGTTTGGCGGATGAGTCTGAGGTGAGGTCATCCGAGCTGTCTTGCCTCCCCCCACTTGCCCCTGCAACACCGTACAGACTGCATCTCTGCCTACGTAGCTCCTCCTCCCTCTTTTTGGCCTCCCGGATGTCCTTCTCTACTTCTGGTTTCATGGAAAGTGAAGGACGCAACTTAAAGAATGGGTTCTCCCTGAGGATGGCTGAACCCTCATCCCTGGGCCCTGCTCCACCGATATCATCTGTGGCTGCCTCTTCGCTATAGGCGGTTCTCCCTATATTTAGGCACTCTAGGCTTCTGCAGAGGCGCTGGGCTCGGCTGTCTTTGTTGGGATAGTGGGCTACAACTGTGTCATCACTTTCCAGAATAACCAAATGCTGCTCTGTTCCTATACCTGCATGCTGGCTCTCTACAGTCAGGGTTTGGCCTGAGCCACCCTGCAATGCCTTTAGGTCAAACAGCTGGTGGGAGTGGGTTCTTGAGAGAGAACAACTTCTGAGTGAGACCAGCTCCAAGCTGCGTGTTCTTTCCAGCACAGAGGGAAAGACATGGCCTCTCCCTACACATGCAGTGGAGGGGGGTCTACTGTGCTTGGCAGTTCCTTCTGCGTTGCCCTGCTGGAAGGCCTCAAACAGCAGCTTCCTTTCCCTCATCTGGCGTACTGTTCCCTTGCTGTAGACCCCGGGGATCTTCCCCAAGTTCACCAGCACAAGTTCCCTCTGAATCTCCTGGCTGATCTCCTTCTGCATCTTTTTCTTTGAGAACTGCCAGTCAGTGCCCTGCCCAGGCCCTGTCTTGGAGGACAGTGTCTTACCCAGTAGGGAAGTCTTCATTAGTGGGATGTCCAGCACTTCAAGACCCTCCTGGGTGTTTGCCACGTCCATAGTCCTTTGCAGGCTCGGTCTCCTACCGACAGCTGACGGGAGGTCCCTCTCATTCTGTGGTGGGGGAGCCCTGTTATTAATGGGAGTTGTGGTTGTGTGGATGTCATGATTGCCAACGGGGGCAAAGTCAGTGGAAACCCCACTGTCACTCTGATCATCGTCACTGCATTTCCTCTCTTTCCTGAGCTGGGCAAGAGGACAAGATTGGATCTCACTTGTGTTCTCTTCTCCAACAAATTGACATTTTTCATTCTCTAGAATCTCCATGCCCTTTTCAAATAACATTGCCCCCTCTTCTACCAGGATGGTTTGGAGTTGTACAGTCTCACCCGGCTCTCTCTCGCCATGGGTTCCCTTGATATCTCCTTTCTCTTCTCCCTCCTCCATCGTACACTCAATTAACTCTACCTCCTGACAGCCTGTGTCTTGACTGCCTGTCTTCATGGCTGCCTGGTGTGAGGGCGGAGGCTCCTGAACCACATGTCCATCTTGTCTCTGCTGCACTAGGTGTAGGCGAAGCAGCAGCTGCTCCCCCTGCTGGATATCTTTGGCCATTGTCAGGTTGTCAACCTCCTGCTGCTCTTGCCTTTCAGAGTCAGGCGACTGAGGCCAGGGCACAGATATCTTTTCCCCGGATAAGCCTCTTGAAATAGAAAGCTGAGGCTGTCCATCAGGCCTAGCACTGTCTCCCCTGACCCAATGCTCCTTGGTCGTGCTGTTTGGTGGTGTATCATCATCCATGCTTTCAACATCACCATTACTCTCATCGGTATGCTCTGGCTCCGTGATGGTTGCTTCATCGTCGCCAAGGAAGTGCTCTGGTTCAGACTCTGGGATGGAATCTGTGTCTTCCAGAATGCTGACATCCATGTTGCGATGTGACGGCCCAGGGCTACTCGCACCCGCTTCCTTACATCTGTCTATTTCTGTTATTGATGCAGAGCCAGATTCTTCAGTTAGCACTATGATATCCATAGATCCTCTGCTCTTCAGTTCAGAGATCTGCTCTCCTTTCACTGTTACTGTAGTCTTATCCAGGACTGGAGACTGGAGCTGCTCAGCATGGAGTCCATCTAAGCTCCTGGGATTTTCTTTAGCTTCTATGACGCTGTTGGCCTCACCTGAGACATTTATAGTGGGCTGCATAGTACTGCCCTCTCCTGGACAAAAGGGGTCTGTGCATGGTGGCGGAAGGATGAACACTTCATCGTCATCCTCCATTCCATTGGGGTTGCTTGTTGTGACACATGGGGGTGGTATGACATCCTGCCAGGCCTCATGGGACTTTTCCTCAGAAAAGGAGTGTCCTTTGGCCCTATCTGATTCCTCTGCTAATTTACAGCCAGCCTCCATCCACAGACCATTGTCATGGGAGACTGGAGTCTTGGGACTGGCTAGAGGACCTGTTGCCATAGTTATGGGGTATAACTTCACCTTTTACTGTCTTACTTTTCTCCCTTGAATGATTCCTTTAGTTCCAAGTCTCACAATCTGAAAATATATATATTGGCAATTTAGCAATTACAAGCATGAAAAACATACATCATTAGAGAAAAAGAGAGATTGGCAGTTAACATTAAATAAAAGCAATAATTGGACTATCAAATTCAAATGAAATGCAAGTATCATTATCATGTAAATATTTATGAATCTGATGAGATATAGCATCGAACCATGGTGTTAAAAAACAAGCTTAAACATGAAGGATATTGTAAAAACTTTATAGCGCATTTTGTTTTCATCTGACATTTGTGTTACTAGGTGACAAGAGGTCAGCATAGATACAGCTGACCTGATCATAGTGTTCTGCTGACCAGAGGGAAGAGTAATCAGCTTTTCATTGTCAGTATGAATCTGCCAATGGACCTCCCTTACTCTTCTTGACGGTCACTGTCTGCCATCAGCTCAAAAAGACATGGTACACTTTATTAGCTACTAACAATTTAGAACAAGAGCATTTTGAGAACAGTGCCAGTATGTTTTGGGTAATAACATTTTTGTGGTTACATTATTTAGACAGATTTGAAACTGTGAATGAGACAGACATGGATTGTGAACACTGTGGATCAGACCCAAAAAGACACCTGCGCTACTTTGCATATTTGAAAAAATACTATGAGAGCAACAGCTTATTGTTGAGGTTATACTTTTACACATCCATAGTATCCTTCAGCATATTGGATTACAAATACTTCCAGCTTATCTAGTTACCTCAGGTGTATGTGAGATTTACATATCTATATTTACCCCTAGACTTAAAGCCATTCTTCAGCCCAGGATTACCAACATGGCAAACTGTTTATGATGGGAGAACATAGCACACCATATTAATGATATGGAAGGAGCTTACTGTCCATCCCCTACGTCCATGGGAAGCCAGCCAAAACATTTTAAGTGATACAATGATACAATATTTTTTCAATTACTTCAATAAATTATATGTTGAAATTCTTCAACAGTTAGATTTTTGGTGAATCTCCTGTAAGGCATATACGTCTATTTTACAGTAACCTATCAGGGGCTTGTTTCATTAAATTCCTTAACTCACGTTTATGAAAAATAAATGGATTATTAATTAATTATTAATTTAAATATGAATTAATAACGCATCTACATGTGCTACCAAGGAACAACACGGGTAACTAACTGTAAAATACGACAAATGGCGATGTACTGTAGAATGAGTAAGAAGACGCACCTGTTTGCAGTGATGTGACTATGTTCTGTCAGTTGTCTGAAGATGCTTCCAGGTTGCTGCTAAAATCCAAGGGAGAGGTGAGACTGGTTGTGTTCCAATGGTAAGCCTCAAGAAGCCGACTGGGGCCGGGCGGTGGGAGGTGCCACAGTAGAAAGGTGGACACTTCTGGTTTTCCAACAACTTAGATCACCATGGCAGTGTAAACTATTTGGCTGCTATGTTTTAAAGGTTTTATTTCATTTTAAAACTTAATATATTTCCAGCCTGTTCAGGTGGAATTTAACTTTTTTTGAATCTACAATCGTTTGTTAATTGACCCAATTGTATATTCATAAATCTTGTTTAATGATATGTTACCATAGCTCATTGTGATACAAAAACTTGTCCTGACCGGAATATTGGCAGAAAGGACAGAGTGAAAAATAAAACTCAAGTATTACATGCATTTTTAGAATCACAGTCCTGTTTAATTCCATTCACCTTTAAAATCAGATATGGCTCTGTCTTTTTTCAACTATTAAACACACTCACACATACAGAGTATTGAACAGTATGAATCAAACTGAATAAATGGTTAATAACCCAGGCTTTTAGGAGATTGTTTTGGTCACTGACAGAATACAGTATTATACCATCTCATTTGACTTCAAAAGTACAATTTATTACTGATGAGGATGCTCTGAAGGTAGAAACCCTAGGGGGTAAAGTCAGTTCAATCAGATTGACATCTGCATACTGTTGTTTAAGGGGTGACAGATTTCAGCTGTCAAATCCGTATTCACCAGGCTTTAGTGGCAAATAAGATTGAAGCAGACACATGAGGCAGTTCTGAGATAAATATCCCAAAAAGAAACAGATCAGTTATTTTTCTGTTTCATCTTTTCTTAATTTAGTGAGGACATTTAATTTAGTGAGACACATTTTAGAGGCAAAGGAATTTATAAAAACTGCTGCTGGGATCATGGCAGTACAAACTACCTGTGTCGTTGAACTGTGTCCAGTAGGTGGCAGAACAACATTTTAACAGTCACCAGTGTCTATTCACAATTGTTTGAAGGTGGGAGGATGGCAGGGAACAAGTGTGGCACAAGTGTGGAACTGAAGGATCAAAAAAATATCGGTGACATTTAAGATGAGGGGTAAAAGCATGATTCACTACCACACCTACAATCATTGCAAATAGCAAAGGTCAGACAAAATAAATTCAAAAAGGTTCAAAAACAGGCAAACATATGGGAAGATTGGTTGAGAGAGACAGAGAGAACACACAGAGAGAGAAGATAGAAACATCATGTGCACCATTACATGACAGAGCAGCACTTGGTCTGTTTTTTGGATGCCCTGTTCCCTTTTAAGCATGTGGTAGATTTGGGGAACTCATCCTGTAGCCCCAGGTCCTCAAAATCTTCCTGACTGCGGTCCAGGCAACTAGGTGAGACAGGGCACACCACTAAGTCACCCTGCTCACTCCTGTTCTCCTCATGACTGACAACTTCACATTCTGTCTTGGTGTGACCAGGGAAGGGCGCAGAACCAGACTTACGATCTGGAGGCTGAGGAACGGTCCCTTCCTCTCCCCCATCAGAAAAGACCATCTGCTCCACCTGAAACTCTCCATGTTCCTCATGCCCATGACCCTCGCTGTCTGCCTCTACCTCAGTATAACCCAGAAAGGTCAGAGTGACAGAACACTCCATAGGCTCAACCTGTATCTCCTCACCTATCTCATCATCCTCATGCTCTAGAACCTCAGCCTCTTCCTTGGTGTAGCCCAGGTCAGTCAGTGGGATTGGACCCTCTACAAGGTCCACCTCTCCAATACCTATCTCATCATCCTCATGCTCTAGAACCTCAGCCTCTTCCTTGGTGTAGCCCAGGTCAGTCAGTGGGATTGGACCCTCTACAAGGTCCACCTCTCCAATACCTATCTCATCATCCTCATGCCCTAGAACCTCTGCCTCTTCCTTGGTGTAGCCCAGGGCCATTGGAGTAGCACGGTCCTCCGCATAGTCCACCTCTGTCATCCCACTTACATTTATCTCATCCACTGTCATATTACCAGGCACTTCTTCATTAATCAGTAGGCAGGAAGGTTTTCCCTGTGCCTTCTGTTGGGGCGCGTCTGAGACTTTATTTAGTAGCACTAGCAATTCGACATGGTCGATGACGCTGAGGTTCTCAGCCGAAGGCTGCTCCTCTGCACCTCCAACTTGGTGGACACTGTTCCTGCCGTCAATGAACTCTGTCTCCCCCAGGGTTCCAGGGGATTCCGACACAGGCAACATGGCTCTGACCTTCGGGGGCCCAGCCTTTGCATCTCTCTCCACGTGCCCTGCAACCCTCTCCGGCACTGAAACACATGGCAGTCAGAATTGATCTACGGGCAGTGGTTCTAAAAATCAGGCCATGTAAGGAGGACTGCTGGTTTTCATTCTACAGTAGCCCTCTAATCAGGGACTGAGTTCGACTTGGGACACCGGGTTAATGTAGTTAACTACCAGGTAGAAGACCCCCAGGACTACATCCCCACACGCATTGTTGATTCATACCTATGGATTTGGAATCACAGCCAGAGCATGGATTATCCTGGCTACAACAAATAATATTCCTGTTATATTCTGCCCATTCCAATGCTCAAAACAGCTTTTGCATAAAGCCTTTCAAAAGTTTGGGGTTACTTAGAAATATACATGTTTTCCATGAATGTTTGAATAGGAAATATAGCTAAATTTATAAAGAAAATATTCAATAACAAAGTTTTATATGATCATTTTGAATTGAAATAATAGTGTCCTTCAAACTTTGCTTTTGTCAAAGAATCCTCCATGTGCAGCAATTACAGCCTTGCGGACCTTTGGCATTATAATTGTCAATATAATGAGGTAATCTGAAAATGTGACCCCATGCTTCCTGTAGTATCTCCCACAAGTTGGATTGGCTTGATTGGCACTTCTTACATACCATATGGTCTAGCTGCTCCCACAACAGCTCAATAGGGTTGAGATCCCTTGACTGTGCTGGGCACCATCATAGACAGAATACCACCTTTTCCCTAAATAGTTATTGCATAGTTTGGTGCTGTTCTTTGAGTCATTGTCCAGTTGAAGATGGACATTGGCTCTAATCAAGTGCTGTCCACAGGGTATGGCATGGTGTTGCAAAACAAAATCATAAGCTTCCTTCTTCAAGATCACTTTAAATAAAAACCTTACATATTACCAACACCAAAGCACCCCCAGACCATCACATTGCCTCCACCATGCTTGACAGATGGTGCCTCCAGCATCTTTTCATTTGATTTACATCTTAAGAATATTCTTCTTTCTGATTAGAACACCTCTAATTTCGATTTCTCTGTCTGTGATTTTACCAATCTTATTCTATTGGCCAGTCTGAGATATGGCTTTTAGTTGCAATTCTGCCTAGAAGTCCAGTATCCCGGATTCACCTCCTCACTGTTGACAGTGTGACTGGTGTTTTGTGGGTACTATTTAACAAGGGTGGGAGGTAATGTGTTACAAGTAATGCAAATGAGTAAAAGAGTTCAGTTTCAGAGGAATGACTACTTTTCTAGTTACTTTCTAGGAGCTGTACTCTACTCTTAGTCAAGTATTCTTTTTAAAAATAAATTCTTCTCTTTACTCTGTTACATTTCACCTACACTTTCGAAACAAGTTTGTCTTGGTCAAAACATATTTTTATGTTTGTTTCGTGATTTGATTTGAGGTTGGGGTGGTGTGTTCTCTCTCGCTCCTTTAAATATGCATCGGAGTGCGAGCACATAAAAAGCTAATTTAATGAGACACCGACATGGAAAGTTATCAATTGGAGGACGTTCAGGAGGGGAATTCCAATCCCTGGTCACAGTTGCACATGTTTTGATTTAAAACAGGCAACACATCATGAAATGTTGAATAATTTCCCCCCAAAGACGCAACCATCTCTGCTTTTACCTATGCAAGCAAACAGGGGTACGGTTAGCGAACCGGCTCGTGCTACTTGGCCTGTTAAATCCTATTATAACTATCTTTCTTCTTAGATTCAACTTTTATTTATCATTGAACAAGTACAAATACAGAACAACAAAATGTAATATATCCTAATGATAAAGTAATATTCTAGCTAACTTACAACATAAAATAACTCTACAACCTTGTTAGTATTTGTATTAGTGGTTCATTGAGCTTGACTCGAACATTATTATTTAGTAATGCACTTTAGTTAGCAACATACCCAGTCTAGCTATCTAGATTTTAGTAGACATTTCTGGTAACCAGATGGCTTAGTTGCAATGCAGTCTGTCATTCCACCCAAGACCTGACTTACCAATAACAAATGTTTGATTGACAAGATGTACTGAGCATTACTACACAAGGTAAATATTTTTTTACCATTAAGATGTATGATTAATTCGCAATAATTTTATTTGCAACACAGAGTAATAATAGAAATACAGTATTATTTATATTTGTTATTTATTTTGTTTTCTATTCTGCATGACTAGGCTGACTGGAAAACCAATGCTTATTCAAACATATTTTTCCCCCCTTGTTGTTACTATGGCGCTAATGTCTTAAACAAAATATGTAACAAGAACTGAAGTACTTTTTTGACCAAGTATTATTTTACTCTTACTTGAGTAGTTTTTTTTAGATGGTACTTCAAATTTTACTTGAGGACATTTTTGGATGAGTAACAGTACTTTTACTTGAGTACAGATATTCAGTACTCTACCCACCCCTGCTATTTAATGAAGCTGCCAAATGAGGACCTTTGAGTTCTTCTGTTTCTTCACATTTCTCGCCTTCCTTTCTCAGAACAAGAATAGACTGACAAGTTTCAGAAGAAAGTTTTTTGTTTTTTTCTGGCCATTTTGAGCCTGTAATCGAACCCACAATTGCTGTTGCTCCAGATACTCAACTAGTCTAAAGGACAGTCTTCTTGCTTTTTTATTAGAAAAACAGTTTTCAACTGTGCGAACATAAATGCAAAATGGCATAGTAATGATAGATTAGCCATATCAAATTATAAACTTGGATTAGCAAACCATGTGCCATTGAAACACAGCTGTAATGTTTGCTAATAATGGGCCTCTGTACGCCTATGTGCATATTCCATAAAAAATCTGCAGTTTCCAGCTACAGTAGTCATTTACAGCATTACCAATTTCTACACTGTATTTCTCATCTATTTGTTATCAATTTAATGGACCAAAACAATCTGCTTTTCTTTCGAAAGCAAGGATATTACTTTGTGATCCCAAACTCTTGAATGGTAGTGTACATCAGGGCGATATTTAACCAATGTCAGCCAGCACAACATACAGTAAGTACACAACACAGTTTCCACAGCCCCCAGCACGCTTCAACAAAATGTTTCTAAATATAGCTGTGTGTGCATTCTGCTCCAGTCCCTCTTCCTAGCCAGCAATATCATTATAGCTGGACCCTGGAGGTAAAACCCTCCAGAGCAATGCTATCAACAGGATCAAATTGTGAGGAAGTAAAATTAGATGCTTAGGATTGTTCTTTGGTTTCCCTCATATTGAAGACACACATTTATGTTTTCCCTGTTCTGATATCAACGGTTGATGATGATGGGCACTGTGACATTTCTTCTGTCAAATCCCCCCATGTAATACTGTACCTGACTTACCATCTGGTCTATTGTCACGAGGCAGCGTGTACATTATTGGCCCTGGGAGCTCACCTTTTACACCTCCAAGGATCCCTAAAATGGATGTACATACAGTGAGCTAATGCAAAAGCTGTTGTACAGCATCTGTCCATACGCAAGGGCGCATGTTGCAGACACAAACATGAGTTTGAGATACACCAATTGTAACTCAATCACATTTGCAGCTCCATTCTGTCAATGTGATTACATTAGTGTCTGTCATAAAGAGATGAGATAATCCAGTGCAGGGTGGTCTAAGGGAAAGTCAATGGGAAAGATACAGACCTATCACCACAGACCCATGCAGGTGAACCATACCTTGTATCACATCCTGTACAATTTCAGCCTATGGGGAAACAGAGGAGACACTTAAGTTATACCCCAAGTGCAACCCATCCTACGGTCACATAGTCTTCTCATAACACACTACTATTCCTCCCTGCGGGTCCAGCAGACTCCACTAAATATCGGTGTGTGATTGTCCTTACACGATAAGGGCTAGAAATTTATACAGCAACTCACATTTTTACCACACTGACTTTCCATTATGAAGGATACACAGCCTTGAGTGTTAATAAATATCATAGAATTTAGTACCACTGTTTACCCTTTTTGATATCCAAAATGAGATTTCAACTATACATTGGTATAGTTGAAATCACCCATCAGAGATTTAAATTACACACAGACAGTGTGTGAGAGAGGGAGTAAACATCACAATTTAATCCTGACACAAGCAGACAGTAAAAAAAGACACAACAACAAAAGCAAACATTACATAATGCACAGGCACATCACATAAATTGGCTACAGGAGCCTGTTAGTGATTGTCTCTTTGAACTTGGCAAGTAGTTGATTCCAGTCTCTAGCTGCGGCAAACTCAAAAGACGAAAGACCCTGTGACGTGTTCATTTTAGGGATGTGACTATCAGAGTGGGTGCTATGTGTTGAGGATGTTGTGAGTGTGTGGAGGATGCTGTATGTGTGGGTGTGTGCTTGCTTAAGTGTAAAACACATTGGAGAGGGAATAGACCTACAATCATTGGGATAATTATTAGCTTGTATGTTGTTCTATGCTGCCTATACTATATACTATGCTGCAAAGGCACACTTTCCACTATGGTATTTTTGTGGGAAATTAGATTGAATCCCAGGCTCTCAGAATATGTTTGCTTTCTCGACTTACCTGGCTGTGGTTATGGGTATTTATGACTGAGCAGCTCATAGATTGAATGGCTTCAAAAACATCCTCTTCATTTGGCAACCTGTAAGTGTATAATAGTAACAAGACAAAATCCATTACCATAAAACTCATTCAGACTTATGTTGACTAAAAACAAATGCAAATACTGCTGAAAGGGAAATAAGAAACAAGCACTTCCAAAAAAACAAGATTTGTGAAAGACACATGCCTGTACACTAAAGATTTTGTGATAACAGAGAGAAAGGGTTCTAAAAGACACCATGAAAGTTTCTCCCAGAAATGGCTCATCAATATTACTGTGTAAGTTGTGTGTAACCCAACATGGCAGTTCCACCTTGTTTTTGAATTTTCACAAATATTACCAAAAAAATCTGAATTCCAACGACTGACAAAGTCATCTAGGAAGTTTTTAGGGTTCTGATGTCATAAAGAAGATCGATCTGGCCAGATTCAAATCTACTAATCCCTACAATATCCACTCAAAATAGTGAGTATATGCAATTCTTAGTGACTAAGGGGTGGGTTGATATGCCTGATGAACCACTGATATGGACCAGCATACAGTGGATATAAAAAGTCTACAAACCCCTGACAAAATGCCAGGTGTATGTGATGTAAACAAATTAGACAAAGATAAATCATGTCAGAACAATTTTCACCTATAACATGAAAATTCAATTGAAAAACAAACTGATATCTTTGAGGGGGGGAAAAAACCTCACACCAACCTGGTTGCATAAGTGTGCACAGTCTTAAACTAATACTTTGTTGAAGCACCTTTTGATTTTATTGCAGTACTCAGTCTTCTTAGTTAGGAGTCTATTAGCATGGCACATCTCGACATGGCAATATTTCCCCACTCTTCTTTGCAAATTGCTCTTCAGATCACCCCACAGATGTTCAAATAAATTCAGGTCTGGGCTCTGGCTGGGCCATTCCAAAAATGTGAAGCCATGCTTTTGTAGATTTGGATATGAGCTTTGGGTTGTACTGAAAGGAGAACATCATCTTCAGCTTTCTAAAGGACATCTGTAGGTTTTGTGCCAAAATTGCCTGTTTTTTGCAATTGTTCATAACTCCCTCCACCCTGACTAAGGCCCGGATTCCAGCTGAAGTAAAAAAGCCCCGAAGCATGATGCTGCCCCCACCATGCTTCACTGTGGGTACGGTGTTCTTTGGGTGATGCGCAGTGTTTTATTCTCACCAAACATACCTTTTGGAATTTTGGCCGAAAAGTTCAACATTGGTTTCATCAGACCATAACACATTTTCCTATGTGCTTTTGGGAGACTTGATGTTTGTTTTTGCAAACTTCAGCCAGGCTTGGATGCTTTTCTTTGTATGAAAATGTCTTGTGTACCCTCATGCTGACTGATATCTTTCAACAATGAGATCCCTCAGATGCTTTGGAAGCTCTCTGCAGACTATGGCTTTGCTCTGAGATGCAACTAAGAAAATGGCAGCTGAACTTTATTTGTGATTAATCAAAGTCACTTTAAATGATGGCAGGTGTGTAATTACTTCTATTTAACATGAGTTTGAATATAATTGGTTGATGCAGCCAGGTTATTGTAAGGTTTTATTTTTCCCCCTTGAAGTTTTCAGTTTGTTTTTCTAATTGTCCACATTATAAGTCAAATTAAAAGTGGAAAAAGTTCTGACATGATTTATCTTTGTCTCATTCTTTTACCTGGCAAAAATTCTAGGTTTAACCTAAAACCTGTCATTTTAACAGGGGGGTGTAAACTTTATATCCACTGTATCTCAATTACACTAATAGTTATGGAAGAATACACAGGCTGATATGGACCAGTGATATGGACCAGCATATACCCCAACTACACTAATAGTGATGGAGGAATACACAGGGTTTGCCTTTACAAAGGTGCTTCTTACCAATATTTACCTAAATTATTTTATATTTTTTGATCAATGAATTGAAAAGAGTCTAGTTGTACTGAGGGAAATTAATCTTAGTGGCATAAACTCTTCACAGGCCTTTAGTTTGTCAATCAGCGGGAAAATGAAGTCTCACTCTGTATAATCCTTAGTGTTGGGCCCAGGAGCAGGTTCAGGCATCTCACTGAGCCACTGGTCCCTCAAGGCCTTCCGCTGAGAGGACAGAGGAAGAGAGAGGGGTTGGTGACCATGACTAAGGCTGGCTGTGTCCTGTGCTGTTCCATATGCATGTAATGTTAAATGCTCCCAGCCATCTCTTTTAGTATGCAGCTCTCCCTCCTGACAGTTAATTCCTTCAAAACAAGCTTCATCTCCCCAAATCCACAGAGCATAAAAGCAATGTAAACCAAAAGCCTTCTGTTACAGTAAATACTGTAGAAAAATTGTCATCCAGCATTCGGTAATCAAAACAAATAGCCCTACTAGTTCAGCTGCTACTATCCGATAGGCAGAAACGGTGCCCAGCTCTTTCCTCAGAGAGCCATGACCAGGCCCTTGGGGGCTTGTTTGATCACAGGGTATGATTAAGACTGACAATGATAAACTTGACCAGTAATTTAGAAAGGGTGTTTGAATGGACCCACATGCGTTAGCTGCACCTCAGTGAGTTCCCTTCCAATGTTTAACAGAGAGACATACCAGAGCCCATGAGCACAGTAAGGGAGTGACTATAAGTCCTGTCATTAAAACATAAGTATGACCAATCAAAGTTTTCAACATAGTCATCCCTGGCCACAGGGCAAGCCTTGTCACGTGCAATGTTACGGACAGTATTAAAGGACACCAAGCCACAACAACAGACAGAGAGATAGAAAGTGGTGACAATGATAAAACACCAGAATAAAATGGAGGTGACACAGAGTGATGGAACATACTGTATGTATCCATCCCCTTTGGATGGAACATACTGTATGTGACAGATCGATTCAGGTCAGTTTCCCACAGAGCTCTTCATCAGCACATAAAGTAGGAAGGAATATAGAAGTGTCATCACTGCTGGGCTGAGTTGGAATAACTGACACTTTTCATACTGCGGAGGAGGAGGAAGTAGAATGGTTTAGGGCATCTCATTCTTCTTGCCTTGCCTTTCAGTAGTATTAGTTCTATTTCGGATACCTACAATCCCCTTCCTTGGAAATTGAAACTCTTCCTAGCGTACAAATTGAAATCAAAGAAAAACAAAACGAGACAGTATACAAGATAAGTTACAATGTTTTTAAGATTTACAGAACATAATTTAATTGAAATAAGTTAAAAATAATATGTAAAAAACATTTTTGCTTAACACTAACAATGTCTCTTACTATGCCATAAATTGAAACTCCTGTATGCAGCTCTTTGGCTAGACCACTGACAATGTTGTTTACCTGGTAAGTGACATGGCATTCTCCATCAAACAAGTGATTTTGCTGATGAGAGTAGAATTGGTTCGTTGCCAATGTGAGATATTGATAACTGATTCCAAACAGCATTTTTTCCACACTCTGTTCATACACACCAGGTTTCAAACGACAAAGCTCATTCCCCTCCAATACACAATGAGCAAGACATTCATTGGACCTCGGTAGCTGCTGCATAAGAGGAATCTCCTTGCACTCCTTCACTTACAATGTATTGAACAATCCATCCAACCTGGCCTTCACTAGCCACTTTTAGTTGGTCGAAAATCCCTCAGCTAAGACTAGCAACACATCGTTTGCCATAACACCCCTCCAACTGTCTCTCAATGGCTTCCAATGCTCCACTGAAGTCTGACTATACAGGGCCTACAGTGTTCTTATCAGACATGTTCTGTGCAGTCTTGAATGGATCACATTCAAAAGGAAACCCATCAGACATGTTCTGTGCAATCTTGAATGGATCACATTCAAAAGGAAACCCAGCAATATAAAATGGAATGTTTGTCTGGGATGCTGCCCAAATCAGTGGAAGATGTGATTGATCTTTTACAGATTTCAGATATATTTTGGACTTGTTTTGGTGTTTTGGCAAGCTTCTCTCTTTTCATTCTATTTCTGTTGGTTACAGAGTCGATTTTGAGATTATGAGATGTTGAGGAGGAACCTGAAATAACAAGGGGGATTCGACTGATTATAACAGAGGAGTAATAAAGTATAGTGCCTCATGGTGTTGGGGATGTTGTCTGAGTTGTTATAAGGCTAATAGAGGTCATTAGGTTAGATGGCTCCTCCTTTGGCATGAGAGCCAGCCACTAGCCAGGTTGCCCCTGGCTATAAAACCACATGAAAGGAAACACCCGGACAGACCTTGCGCTGGGCCTGTATCAGCCACTCCTCTTCCACCTCTCTTCTGGCTGTCTCATCTTCCTGCTGCTTGTGCCGTTTGTCCTGGTGATGGGAGAAGAAAAAGAAACTTAGGGACGAATGGAGACACAGGTTTACATACATTTATATTCCTAAAGTAGCCAAACATGAGCGCGTTTAGAAGCAAGTTGTGTCATGCCCCCTACAACCAGAGGGGCACAAAGAGTGTACATTTTGATTTGGAGTGGTCCAAAAATTACAAGCTTTTCAAACACGTAAAACAGCTTCTTCTTACAATCTGGAGCTGTACCTTCATAGTTATGTCAACTAGACATTTATTAATGAAGAAATGTTATGCCTTTGATGTTTAGTTCATCTGCCACACTGTATTTATAACCGTAACCCACAAATAAAGCAATCTTCAAAAGACAGCCTAAGATGTATGCATAAGTTTGCATAAAAATTGTTAAAATAACAGTCACCTATGATGATAGGTCAATTTTCTTTAACAGTCATTATCCTGAGTGGTTGTTCTGCTTGTAAAGAAACTAAGCGGGCTTCTCTGTAACCAGACCCACCATAAGGTGATGCTAGAGTGCAACAGCACAAGGCAAATCTGCCCTACAAAATGACTCACCCATGCCAATCCATACCAATTAGTATCACCCCTACAGGACTCCTGGGCATGATTGGTATGGACTGGTCAGTATTCAAACCATGGTCGCATGTTTGTGTATCTCTACTGTCTCTCACTTAGTAATCCAGTCTCTGTTGTGTTTAACTCAGCTAATGAGGCCAGCAGTGGCCCTGGAGCATGCGCCATGATTCACAAAACAATTGAATTATTTTACCAGAAAGACAGACCAGGGGTAGAGCCGTTTTGTGGTGTATGCATCTCCCACAGTGAAATGTACAGTACATGTGAATGTGTGCCGTCGTCGTCTCCTTGCTAGTGAGAACCAACACTTTCCCTTATTTGGAACACGTCCATTGCTCTCATCTATGCTCCTGATCACTGTCCCTGTTTAAGTTCCTTCTTCCCTTGTGTATCTGGTTGGTCATTCTTTTGGATTCCATTCCCTTTTGTGACCCTGTTGAGGTCATGTCTTGTTTTATTTTTTTTACATATTAATATTTTTTATTAAAAGTCCACCGTTCTCCTGGTGCCAGTGTCCTGCCTCCAACAAGCAACGTTACAATATGTTATTTGCGTGTTTGTGTGCTGTGTGCATAATGTTAGAATGGCTTTAATTTGGTGTTGACTTTTGTAGAATGCCAGGTCAAAAAGGCCAACTAAAGATTTACAGATCACTGCTCATTGGCTTTGACAGAGAGTAAAATATTTCACTGCCCTGACCAAGGCAAATGAATGCAGATAAAAGAAAATCCCTGAGACTCACAGCTACACCCTGCAGTCTCTGCTGGAAATTCAATGCTTCATCCATCTTCAGTCTGCAAAACAAAAACACGCAGGATATTAATCGGTGCTCTACTCCAACTGTAATAGTTCAAAACCTGTTCATCTGAGCATAATTGTATGAATTGAACTCAACAAATGAAATCCAACCATGCATTGTCAATTTCAGACATGATTTAGAATACTGGCTAAAAAATAAATGCCCAGGATATAGGGCACTGAACAATCTGGACAGAGACTGACATGAAAACAAAAACAATAATTGGATCATTGCTTGGATCATTGCAAATTTTGGTTGTCAAGTCCACCAATGGTTGTCACTTCATAATGTCAGTGTGTGTGTGTGTGTGTGTGTGTGTCTGTGTGTGTGTGTGTGTGTGTGTGTGTGTGTGTGTGATTACATCTGCAGATGGCACTGTTGGCGATTCTGGGGGACCCTAATCCGGAAATAGGAATGTGCTCTTGGGTAAAACTTCGTTTTTAGGGCAGTGTCAGCAAACATAAAAACGAATTTTGGCATTCAAGGGCTGCGTGTGTCAAAAAGGTAGAAAATATGAGTTCATGTCAATAAGGTAACTAAGGACATTGTACAACAAAATAATTAAATTTGATCTTAAAATTATCATACGATCATTTCAACAACAGCGCTGGTATTCACCAATATTATCTTTGTCGTATACTGTACTGACGATCAAACCCACGTCTGGTCAGAGACCACGTAAACCAACGTCACACAATAAGATCATGCTTGATTAGAAATAAGACCATTATCATGAAAAACAACAACCGTAACAGCCTCAGTTACAACAAACACATTTTAATAACAGGTAGGCCTAATATAAAATATGATGACGATGAATAGAACATACAAACGTACCACAATATTAAATATTGTATCACTACCGTAGGCTATATTTGTATTATTAATTTTATTTTATTCTGCATTTTCTTTCTTATTTCGGTTCATGCATTTGTAAGCTTTGAAATGCCTTTTTGTGTGTAATGCTCTAGAGAAACAAACTTGCTTTACCTTGCTATTCCTAAGTCACTCAGGCCGTATCAACATTTTTGGTGAACATTCCACAATCCGAAGTTCGGAGATCATAAATCTTCGTTATGATTTGATTTATTAAACATGCCAGCCACCAAAATTATAACGAAGATTTATGATCTCCGAACTTCGGATTGTGGAATGTTCACCAAAAATGTTGATACCGCCTGAGTGACTTAGGAAAAGCAAGGTAAAGCAAGTTTATTGACAGTTACATTGACTAGTGATAGGATAAATAAACAAGTGGTTCTGGTTCAAGCAGTAACCCTAATGATGGCAGAGCTCTTATAAAGGACTTCGGCTCTGGGCTGGGACGCGAAAGTGTTCCGTAACTGCACGGATTTTGTCACGGAAATTGACGAATGGTTAATTAGTGGTTTCAGACTATAATTAATTTTGAAATCTGTAAATTCAAAGGCTGCAGATTGCCACATCCACATAAAGAACTGGTGTGTCATATTTAAATAAGGACAGATGCAGGGCGTTCTCGCGTCCACGGCTTCCTTCCGATTTACCAATCTGCGATGACATCAATGCTATAATTTCGACCAGTTGTAACCGTTTCATTAATCACACTTAGAGATCATCGTAAGTCTCTCCCAACATTCAAATCGGAGATCTTTTCTGAAGGTTTCATGAATTAGGGCCACTGTCTCTCAAAAGTATTCACCGCCATTGACCTTTCCACATTGTCATACAACAACTCAAAATTGATTTATTTTGTTATTGTCACTGATCAACACAAAAAACGTTAATAATGTCAATGTGAATACAAGAAAAGTATTCACCTCCTTTTAGTAAACATTTTATTGACTCATGTTTGGCAGCAATTCCAGCCATTTGTCTATTTGAATAAGTCGGCACCAGATTTGCTCATGTACACAAAGCTATTTTGGCCATTTTCATAACTGGTTAAGCATTGTCGAGTTGGATGGGGACCTTTGATGATCAGCAATGTTCTACTATTTCCACATAGTCTCAATGGATTGAGTTGCTGGCTTTGACTTTGCCACTTCAGGACATTGACCATGGACCTATATTTTTGGGGTCATTGTCCTGCTAGAAGACAAAAGTTCTCCACATCACAGGTCTCTTACAGACTTCCACAGGGTTTCTCTCAGGATTTCTTTGTAGTTTGGTGTATCCACTTTGCTTTCCATCTTCCCAAGCTTTCCAGGACTTAATGCAGGGAAGCGTCCCCATAGCATGATGCTGCCACCACCATGCTTCATGGTAGGGATGGAGTTCTAATGTTGATGTGCAGTGTAAGGCTTGCACCAAACATGGCACTTAGTGCTGAGGCCTAAAAGCTATTTTAGTCACTTCAGACCATAGAGCATGAGTCTCCCACCTGCCTTCTGATTAACTCTACCAAAGATTTGACTTAGTTTTTAACTGGGTATCAGTAGTTCTAATGTAGATTTACAGGATTTTTTTAAAAAAATCTCCAATTAGGTTGGGAATGTTTTTAAATAACACATTAAATAAATAACAGTTAAAACATGCAGTCAAAATACTACAGAGTTCTTAAAAAATATATTTCTAAAACCCAGTGCTCGATTTTTTCTAGCAGAGAAACTGAGAAATAGGCGATCACATAACAGCCTTTGATGCAGAGTGCCTGAGCTCCCAACAGAAAAGGGCTGATGAAAATTAAAGGAATTATTGACTCTTGGAGACATTCATACACAGGAGTAAAATGTAGTGGGAGGCAACACAGAGACTGTGGATATGACAATGGATAAGTAAAACATTTAGCTTTGAGTCAGAGTGGGAGAGAAAAGCTGCTTTCAGAAGATATTAGGTTTCCTATTCCATCTGTTTTACTAGTGACCTATGGTATACATGTTGCTAATCCAACAACTGTGATCAATGACACTGTCAGAGAGGAAAACATAGTTTACTAAAGCATCTCAGTCTGTCAACACTTTAACACACAAGTGTTGACACATAAAGAACTTGAAGGTGTCCCTCGAGTCAAACTCCAACAACCTCCATAACGGGTGGGTACACACACACACACACACACACACACACACACACACACACACACACACACACA
>JACXGJ010005482.1:0-21209 GCA_016801105.1 Esox niger
ACACACACACACACACACACACACACACACACACACACATATATATATTAGATATTTCTAATTGATTGTTTGTTTTTAATACCTAAATGAGTATAGAATCAGTCTGGTTTCCTATTGTTTTCCTGATTGACAATCTGATAGCAAATCAGCTCTTTTACATAGGTAGCTAACAATGTTAAAGTTAACTATTAGCGTGTTTTGATTTGAACAGACTAGCAGCACCACTATTTAATTAGTTGTTTGGCAGTAACTTAATTATGTCATCATTCAGTCTGGGAAATACTCCTAAAGCTTTGCTGACTGTTATCACTCAGAGGCAATGGAACAAAAAATGTATCCCTTACAATGCCAATGTGCTGGTGAGAGGATCTAAATAGCGTGTGAACTGTGCAGCATGTCACCAAACAACTTGCCCATCTACTCTTTTGACGAACCCCGCTCATACAATAAAGCTATGTGGATCCTTCCGTTGTTCCATCTCTTTGAGACCTAATACAATTGAAATATAATTCACTTTAGTTGCTCATTGTTGAACAGTCCCATCCTACTCTTTAACGTAAGATGACTAGCTACTGTCATTGGGTTGGTTGAAGGACACAGACGCTGAGGCGAACGGGTAAAGGTATTCCATGATTTTTTTATGAAGAAAGAAACAAACAAACAAACAAAACAAAACAAAACAAAACAAACTTAGCGCAGCTCCAGTGACTGGGTTGGGTAGCATACAAACCAAAATGAACCACATCAGTGTGCGCAAACCTTCAACTTAAATAGGTTCCCCAATTGGAGGCAACAACCCACACCTGCCTCCAATTGGGGAGACCCAAG
This sequence comes from Esox niger, assembly GCA_016801105.1. Taxonomy (NCBI): domain Eukaryota; kingdom Metazoa; phylum Chordata; class Actinopteri; order Esociformes; family Esocidae; genus Esox; species Esox niger. The sequence continues at coordinate 829 of JACXGJ010005482.1, forward strand.
CACATAGAGATGCCTAGAGGCATCTCTTCTAGTCCCGTCCTGACTATGGCCCCAGCCAGTGCGAAGATGCTACATGTTTACAATTTGTTTTGTTTTTTCTTTTAGATTATTTTTGCAATGGAAAGCACGCGAGGACCTCAAAAACATTACTGTTAATATTATATGAAGAATCTGTGCTATGTTTCTGTAGAAAAGATTAATCAACCACTCATGAAGTAAAACAGGTTAATACTAACATTATGCAAATCTTCCATCCATTAAACACAGTGGGTGTTATTTTGAGCATATTTTTTATGAAACTTACTTAGCAATAAAACTCTTTCTGATTCTGGTACAACTCAAATGTTTCACTGCTTCTTACAATTGTAATGGTAACTAGCTACAGAGCCTGTCCACAGCCTGCGAGGTAGGACGCAGTCCAAGAATGTGCATAAGCTGATAAGCACAAGCCTGAGAAGGTGGAGCAGAGTATCTGATAGTTGAAGGTGTTGAAAAAAATGTATACATTTAGGAGTAGAACAGAGAGAGTGAGCTTTGACATTGTGAAGAAACAATTTGACAGAAGAAAGCGGTGGTAGTTAAGTGACACTTAAAGGCTATACATAAAGGCTGACTAGGTAGAAATGAGGATATTGTTGTGATAAGAGACAACAGGAGATTTGGCTTTTTCATTGAATTGTAATTGGCTGGCAAATTCATAGGATCGCAGGCCTGGATCGTTGATGGTGATCAGTCAGTCAGTCAGTCACATTCGCTCTTTTTAGCCTGCTCCGCTTACACGGTCCTGCAAAAACCTGCCATTTTCAGCTACAGTAGTCCTTTACAACATTAACAATGTCTACTCTGTATTTCTAATTAATTTGATGCTATTGTAATGGCCAAACATTTTCAACAAGGTCATTTCTAAGTCCCCCAAAACTTTTGAACTTACTGATGTAATCCTGGGGTAAACAAAGTGAGTGAGGGAAATGTCAATGTATTTCAGTGCTCTCCTGTCAACCTTGGGGTAAAAACTATAGCATGTGATTTCATCTTGAATATCCTTAAAGGCACAATTTTTATGAAGTTCCTAGAAATGTGTATGGCATTTGAGCTGTTATTGGCATTTTAAGATGCAAGCAAAGTTCTATTTCAGTTTCTATTTGCATCAAACAAGAGTTCACAGAAAAACCTTTACTTCAAGACCCTCCCACACTCAAAACCGTAGCAAGTGAGTGGTTTCTTTTTTGTAAGTGTGTAGTGATATAATGCAGTTGTTCTGTGCCCAGGTCAGCACAGATGTTCTGTTAGTGCTGATACACATAGGGATGGAACAAGATTAGTTTAGTGGAGCCTGCTGGGCAGAGATAGTAGAAATGGCACATTGTATTGGCTGCAATAGAACAAACTGAAAGGTGTCAAACACATTAAACACATGGTATTCATGTGTTTGATATCGTTCCAGTTATAACCCATTCCAGTGTCATTAAAATGATCCTATGAAATGCTTTGAGCACCTGGAAATCAGCTGTGTAATTCCACCCAATTATTACATGTAAAACATTAACACTAAACCAAATCATTTTTAATGTTAGCACTTTAATTGCAATATCAATGGATAACAAAAAGACATCTGACTGACTGTTCTGCTGGGAATTTCTCTTGGGAAACAATAGTCCTGTTTAATGAAATGACTGTGATTAACGTTTGTGGGTAAGGGCTTGATTAAAAAGAGCATCAATTAACCCAATATCTATATGCATTGAAAAAGATGTTTTAAAATCTCAGTTTAACTGAATTATCTTTTTTATTGGTGCTGATGCGGAAGGAACATATCAAAGGGGAAAAGCTTTTGAACAGCTGTGACTCCCTAAATCTTGATTGGATTATTCAGCATTTCTGATCAAAACCCTGATCCAATTACCTTATGGATATGTAACCAAATGTGATTTGTGTCAGTGTGTGTATGGTAGTGTGTGTATGTGTGTGCTTTTAAATGTTGCAGTTTCCCCCTGACCTCCAGGGCTCGAACCAGCGATCCTTTGAACACAAAAACTACTTTCACCCACAAAGCATCCTTACCATTGCCCCACAAAAGCCATAGCCCTGAAATGCAGAGAGCGTGTGTATTACTGTAGTTTTACATTCATTGTATTCTAATAAAGTAGGACACAGGAAACGGACATGTGTTTAGGGCCTTTTAGGGTAATTTATTAACAAAAACAGAAGTGTTAAGGAAAGGGGTGAGGGAGTAATTGAACTCAACTAACCAACCTTTGTCAGGTGGAAGTTACATTGTGTTCAGGGCTGCCTCCTAATGGCGGAATCAGAGAAAGGGGTGAAGGTCGTTGCACATGTGGGTTCTCCACCCCTCCTTTCCCAGTTGTTCTCTTTAATTCAGCATTACATTTCTTTGGCTTCTGTTTCTTTATCTGTGACTTTGAGCCTTTTATGAGCCTCTGCCCTAAGCTGCTCCTTGTTATCTTTCAAATATCTCCACTTACAAGGTCCCAATGGCAGGCAACTGTTTAGGTCCCGGGCTAGTTCTTTTGGATGTTGAAGAGGGTTAAGATTTTCCGTAGATCGTAATGTAACCATTCAACAAGGGACAAACTTTTGCATTGGTTATAACTGAGAGTGAATGTTAGCGGAACAAAAATATAGCCATCACAGTGAAAAATAAAAACAATCCAAATTTTTGTGTTACAGCATGAAAACATATCAAACTGCATAACTGTTATTCTACAAATGTATACATTTTAAAGGGGCAATATTTTTATGTGTTCCTAGCATAAAAACAAGCAAAATGTAGAGTTGACATCTGCAATTAACGTTTTTAATTAATGTTTCAACTAGAATATTCTACAAAATGAGTGTCTGACATATTCCCAATTTTAACTTTCTTTGCTGGTCTGTCTGTCACTTTGCATTGACTTGTAATCTCCTTATACTCACTTTAGACACTCGTGGAACTATCTTTCTCACCCTAAATCACCCTTGACAAGCTAATACTATTTCGGTCTCATTAGGTACGGGAAGACGAAGAGGAAACAGGACATATCATTCTTTTTGAGGCTGGTTTCAACACAGTGCCCTTTTAAATCAGGGACTGCTTGTTTTTTGTCATTTTTTCAATGCAAACCCTCTAGAGTCTAGCAAGCATAGCCCAATAATGCATTTTCAAAAATGTATGCTTTGACACTCATTTTGTGTTAATCTTGTATAATTTCACCAAGTGGCCTCAGAAAAGTAAAGCAATCCTGAAAAAGCATAGTATTATTCTGCAAAGAGAAAATTGCACCTCTTTCAGGAACCCACACCTGTGGTCTTTAAGCGTGGCTTAAGCATTGGGATCAGTGAGATCTGACCTTCCTTATTAACCCAGTACAAGACACAGAAAACAATGAAAAGCTGAACACAACTGCTACATTTTTAAGAACACCTAATGTACTAACCACTAACTCTGCAATGGTGATGAGAGATGCTGAAGTTCAAAATAGCACCTCATTCCTACCAACTTGCTCAGAGGACCCCGCCATTGTCACATGAAACTTAGAAAATGACATCCAGAGAGTGATGAGGGGATCAGTCGCTACAACACTAATCCTTTGAATGATACAATATACTAAAAGAAATACAAGCATAAATTGTAAATAAAAAATCACTGTTGGTGTTTTGCAATATAAACAACTTAATTAAAAGTTTAAAAAGTACACTTTTTACATGGCATTTCTCAATCAAATATGATAAAATTATGTAATAAGGCACATCATTTTTTGTGTGAAAATGCACAAACTGAAATACAGCTCCAGAAAGTCTTGAGACCACTGCACTTTTTTCTTTCGTTTCCAAAAACGAGTGGAAATGAAGGATTTGAGTGAGGAACAGAAGGATTAAAATCAAGAGACCACTGCAAATTGAACACTTCTGTTCCTCACTCAAAACCTTCCTTTTCAAATTGGAAAGGAAAGGAAAAGGTGCAGTGGTCTCTTATTTTTTCCAGAGCTTCATAAGGTGGTGTCTTATGGAATTCCATTTCAATCGTCAAGGCTGCTTCATTGCAAACTTGCAGTAAGGGGCCACTGTAGGGTATAATTAGTCCCTAAACACTATAATTTTCACACCCTAAGCTTAGGGATACTGGTTAAATGGCCGAGACGCACGTGAATGCGCAAAAGGAGGGCAGAGGATGTAGAAAAAGCAGATCATTTGGGATTTAGCTTAATTCTACAACTTAATAATTGGTATCTATATACGAGGCTCCCTGTGAATGAGGCCTATTATGCATATTGCATATGATGATAAGTTGACTTGAACCAAGATAAAATTAAATGTAAATCTCAAAACAATTATATAATGACATGAAACATTTATTGTATAATAGTATAATACCTAATTATGTTACAATATGATTGAAATATAACGTGCTTTTTATTTCAGGAAAATGTTTCCATCCCTCATTAACCTAATGCTATGACACCTAAGACTGTGTTCATTGTAGCACTTATTGCAACGTCTACCTAATCTGAGCTGTGTTCAGTTTGTATTTGCGTTCTTAATGTTCACATTTTAGGAAACATTGCTATACTGAGAGACCTGTGAAAAATCTTCACGTCCGGTTGTCAGTCGTAATTTTGTCAGGCCACTGTTCCTGTATAATGTTACTGATTATTTATAGCTACAACTTGCCACACCCGCCAAATGGCAACTGCTAATATGTGAACAAGTATTTTGTGGAAACATGCTCTTGATTACAAAAGTTAAGGAATTTTTGCAAACAATCAAGCAAACTAAATGCAATCTTGAAGTCAAAATCAATCATGCCCCTCTCACACAAAATAAAGGAACACCTTGGATTTTATTCATGGCATATCAAACTGCAACGTTCAAGAACATTTGTAAAAGGAATGGTATACTTTGTTTGAAATGTTTATATTACAACCCCGAAGAAAAATGCTAAAACGTTGGTGTTATAACTAAAATGTCACTGGCTCATATACAGAGTGTGGCACAGAGGGACAATAAAGCACAAAAAGACAAGGCAAAGTGTATGAACTAACTAACTTCCTGCTGAACAATCTGCCCTTAACAGATTGTTGAAGAAGATTTAGGTTATAAAAAAGTAGTTTTTAGAACACTTTATCAAAGGGGTTCCAAGTAGTATAGAGTGGGTTGTAGGTTCTTCAAACCTAAGACCAAGTAAACCCCCTTATGATTGCACTCAGCACCTTACTCAAAGAGTGTGACAGGGGCATCAGTTTTTAACCAGTGATTGAGTTGTGTGAGTTTTGTCTACATCACATCACTGTCCCTTTTTGCAATGGTTATCATGAGATCCATCAGTCTTTTTGGAAAAACACAATATTCTTCCCAAAAAGGTCAGACGCACAAACTGTATTTAGTAAACTCATCGAGGACATCATTGTGGCCCTGGTTAATTTCAATCCGGTCTGTTAGTAATGTAATTGTAGTTCGGTAATTTAGATGACTCAAAACCTGCTCCAAAACTTCCAGCGCTCTCATGGTTAGTCCAGTGTTTCATAATATTAATTTCTTCAGAACGGTGCAATAATCCCCACACATTCTCATGTGCTGATCTCATGTGAATGTTGCCTCAACCAATAAAGACCAGACCATTTCGTTTTAAATCCATGAGGTTAGGGAACAATTGTAAACATCAAGGAACAATGTTGGGCATTAAGATGCAACTCATGACTAAAAGAATCCCTTTTGATATACTTTACCTGAAAGAACCTCTCTTTTGTGGTTTTCACACAGCGGCACTACTAGTGTAGACAGTACTTGCTGGGGCTGTCCATCAATGTCACTCTAAACATAAATCATGCTTGGCCGGCCCGGCAAACTCCCTCCCTCTGTGCACTGCTTCAATAGTCATATGAATATGTATGACTGGCGATAAGGAAGATGACTGAGCAGGAATCCCCAAATAGCACCCTAAAACCTATTTCAGACATTACTTTGACCAGGGCTCTAAGGGAAATGGGGGCCGTTTGGAACCCAGTCTATTTGTTCTCTGCGGCAACACATCCCCATCACCCGTATCTCTAAGAAAAGGAAGGTTGCTCTTGACTCCTGCTTACCAGAGAGTCTATTAATAATAATAAGATGTTGTAAGAGTTACCAAATGAACAGTCAAAAAGGGGTAGGGTGAAGGGTCACAGTCATTTGGGGGTGGGATGGAATTGAGCATGATAATAGTGACCACTGATACGCCAAACTAAGGTCAGGACATTTGACAAAGGATAATGCTTGTCCCTAACCTAAACCCTTATTCTTACCTACAGGCACGTGCACGGGTAAGGCTTAACCTGTGCAGAGCACATGCTCCTTTGCTACACACAGTGGCACCCTTTCAGTAACTTTCACAACAGACAAGGAATTTGTACTGGCCCGGTAATGCAACAATTAATACAAAAGAAATAGAGCATTAATAAATTTAAAAAAATATGTAAGCTGCAAGATTTGTCCAATTGATGCTTGTGAGTGTATGTGGGGAGGGGTTATAGATTTGTTCAGTTAAGGCTTTGTGTATTTTTGGGGAGTGGGCTATTGTCAGTTTGGTTTCGGGGGAATGTTCATGAGGTCTACTGCTGTAGGAAATAAACTGTTCTTGTGGCGAGATGTTTTGGTCTTGATAGACCTCAAAGAGTATCAACAGAGACTTGCTTCGCATTCATTCCTGCATCGCTTTCATTCCAAAAAAGGACATTATAGATTAGACTAGATTGGAACAGGCTAGAATATTTAGAATATGATCATATGTATGGAAACAGTATCTGATGTAATGCGTAAGCATCATGGCCAGACTGCTCCAACAGCTCAGAGTCGTGAACCATCAACATATGAAGTAAGTACATTGCTATTTATGAATAATGGTATCCTACAGCATCGTTTGTATATAAAAAAAATGTGGTAAAAAAATTCTTCTGTCAAAATGTTATTGTTATTTTGGGCAAAAGGTGGTAATTGTTGAGATATTACATATAAAATACAATGTCCCAACCACAATACCAATCTCAGGCTTCCATCTAGTGGCTGTTAGGTGTATTGTGGTATAACCAGAAGAATGTATTTTCTTTCTAATTAATTTTATAATGGTTTATTTCTAGGTAGAGGAACTGACTTTTATTGGGGTGCCTATATTTTTGACCTTCTGTTATTTATTTTATTCATTTATTTCAGCCTAAAACACTGCAATATGACTATAAAGGCATGGAAATATCAGAAAATAACAATCAAACAAAACTTCATAAATATTTCCAAAATAAATTACCCTACCCAATTGCAGAACTTTTTTTTGCCATTCCAAGAGATTCGTTTTCTAAATAGTGACCCAGAAGTCTGTTTTTATGTGTTTTTATTGTAGCCAAGGGGGATTTGATCACCAGGATGCATCATAATAAATTATATCTATTACAGAAATGATTCTAGGACCCAAAATGTGCAAGTAGTGAAATCCGGCCAAAAACACTCTGGACCTGGGAGGGTTCACTAGAACTGCCAGGCATTTCCGACGAACAATATCAGTCTGAGCCAAATGCCGTTTCTTGTAATTAACTAATCGGCCCTGTTAGCATACATACAGTGGGGAGAACACGTATTTGTATTTACACTGCTGATTTTGCAGGTTTTCATACTTACAAAGCATGTAGAGGTCTATAATTTTTAGCATAGGTACACTTCAACTGTGAGACTATCCAGAAAATCACATTGTATGATTTTTAAATAATTAATTTGCATTGTATTGCATGACATAAGTATTTGATACATCAGAAAAGCAGAAGGGGTGATTAGGGAGTGAGTTCAATTTGGGTACCAACACTAAGTGCCGTGGGCTATTGGCAATTAAGTTGGAAAAAAAGGGTAAAACATTTTCTCTAAATAGTTATCTGTTTGTCCGTTTCGAGTTTTGACAATGGAACAATGTACTATTGGCCAATTTAGAAAAGGTCACGGAAGGAGGAGAGTGTAGCTTTAAAAATGGCCGTTTTATTTTAATTATAAACTCAAAGGCCAGTTCCTGTAGGAATTTGGCGGTTCTAGTGTTAATGACCACAGACCCGTCGCCATCACCTCTGTGGTTATGAAATTAGTTCTGCGCCTTGTGCGACCCTCTACTAGACCCACTGCAGTTTGTCTACAGAGCCAACAGGTCTGTGGATCACGTGGTCAGCATGGCTCTTCACTTCATCCTTCACTCCCACTTTGATCCAAGACAAGCACTACCAGATCGGTGTGCCAGTGTCCACATGCAGGTAGATCACAGCCTTCATGTCCAACAATGGGCAGCTTGTGAGGCTGGGAAGCACTTGTCTGACCCCCTGACTAACAGCAATGGCACCCTTCAAGGCTTTGTCCTGTCCCCCTTACTCTTCTCCCTGTGCACCAACAGCTGCACCTCCAGTTATCTCTTTGTCAAGCTCCTGAAGACACCACCCTCATCAAACTTATTTCTGACAAAGTGTCCGTGTACAGGTGGGAGACCATCTGGTGTCCAGGTGCCGTCAAAACAACTGGGAACTCAACACTGGAGATCAGTAGAGATCATAGTGGACTTAAAGTCCTGTGATCCTGGACTTCTTGGGGACTGGGATGGTAATGGAGGATTTGAAGCAGGCGGGAATGCAGCATGTCTCCATTGAGGTGTTAAAAGTCCCTGTCCATCTGTGATGTGCGACATGCACATCGTCAGGCATGCGTCATTCGTCTTTTGTTACGTGGATCGAGAACTACAATGGGCATGGGTTGTCCGTCTTTGTTACACGCATCACACACTCAAATACATTGTAAGTCCGTGAGAATTGAAAATTTCAGTTTCACCACATGCCTTTCAAAAAGTCTATGTACAGCCCTGCTTACCCAATCATTAATCGTTTTACATACGGTTACATTTCAGTTAACTTACTTTAGAGTTTGGACATAAGCTCCTCCTTCTCCACTGAGTCAACCATCACATTCTAAGCAGGCATGCTTTTGGCATGTTTTAATTTCTTAATAAAAACACCTAACTTTGTTCAACACAGTCTTTCTTTCCCCCAGTGATGATCGCATTTAGGTAATAACTTTTAGTCATATTGTTGTAATGTCAATAATGAGTTTGCCTAGTAATTTTAGTCAACATAATGCCCTTACTCACACTTTAGTTATTGAAATATTGCCTAATTTACCTAGCCTACATAGACATACAGTTTCACTGACTTCACAGAATACATTTCACCCCATCGCTTGCCAAATACAGGTAAAGCTTGAGGGGGGTAAATCTGTCAATTTTACCAGCCACTTTAGTGAGTAGGCCACAAAATCATGCGAAAACATTTTCCTGACAAATCTATTAAGATAAACCAACAATACAATGTCAACTAATTGCATTTTTGTTCACAGACATTCACTAATGTCAACCCAATACCAAGCTTGATTTGCTTACAAAATATTTGACAGAAGAGAGACACTTGCGCTATGGGAGTACATTTTCAGTATATATTTTTTACATTTATAGTATATTTTCTATTTACCTGATGCATGGGCCAGTGGTGTAGGCTTCACTGTTGCCCAGTTTCTAATTGGCACAGAGGATAAATAGCACAGTTTCAATTAAAACAGTGAGTGTAGTCATGTCATACACCTAATGCCACAGATTTACATGCATTTTTGTAATTAAATAATAACAAAGGAGCTAATATCACTGAAAAGCTCTCCTTCTTTCCAAAAATATTTTGTCCACTAGTGTCAGTCAAGACTTATTATTTAGAATTAGAATAATTTTGCCTCTTCTGTCAGTCAATCAAAATATACATTTCTATTTGCTTTCTTTTCTTTCTGGATTAAATTAGTCAGTTATCGTCTCGTCAACTGCCACTGAAAAGTAGGTGTTTAGCAAACATTTTTGTAGTTGGAATTAACACTGATTCCTCTTATTCTATGTACACATTCCCAATTACATGTGGGCCTGTGCTTTATGTATATAGAGTAGGATGGTGGTGGTATATTCAGCTATTCTTTAGAGGGGGACTGGAATAAATAATTGTGATCCAAATGGCAGCTTATAAACTAAAATGCACTACTTTTGACCAGGGAATCATAGGGTTTCACCAAATATAACCAACCCAATATAAAACGCACGCTCATAAGAGAGCCAATAGAACAAACATGCATTTGCAGTAACTTCTGGATTTTCAGAAGGGAATAGAAAAACTTTCAAGATCAGATATTTCCTTGATGAGAAAATGTAAAAAGTATTTTCTTCTTAATCTGCCAGCTACTGGGATTCCTCTCATAGCCATATTTGGTAGTGAGTAGAAATGCTTCAGAACTGGTGAATAATCTGGGTCCTTGTTCAGTCTGTGGCTTGAATGAAATCCTCCCCTTTCCACTCCCCACCCTCTTACTCCCATAAACCTTCATCCATTGTGCTGAGTAGCTAATTAACAATCTACATGGTAATTAGTGCCAGAGCAGTATTCCCCACCCCTGCTTTACACATGCCCAGACACAGAGGTATATTTTCCCCCAACAAAGACCACTGTATAGAGAGTCAGAGCTACAGCTACAACAGATGGAAAGTGCACACTGTCTAATGTGTACTGCCTTCAAATCATGCCCACGGATGTGCATGAACGTACTCCTACACCTGAGGTCACTCTCTCTTTTTTGACTCTCATCTTTCCCTCAATACTGTGTGTCGCTGTTTGTCGTACAGAAACAGAGGCTACCACACTGCCAGCATCCTGTATATTCTTTATCGTATCGATGCACACTCTAACACACAAATTCCCACCAACATATTTTGTCTACAAAGCATTGTTTGCATCTCATTGAAGGACGTCTGAGCAGTGAAACAGAGACCAAGGGGGAGAGATTGAGGCATAGCCAAACAGAAGAAGAGGAGCGATAAACTAGTAGACTGATAGACAGGCGTGTTGGCTGTGGGTCGTGACTCAGAATATTAATGAGGGAATTCAGCACAGTGAGGAAGGTGTGAGCAGCAACAAGAAAATGGCGGATATACTCTCATGCCTCCAAATGACATGATGCCTTGCTTTATGCTTGTAACCAAAGCAGGAGGGTTAACACCTTTTTAAATTCTGCCAATTTTCTGACTAGTGCTGTCAAAATAATCAATCATAGTCATCACAAAATCCTTTGTAGTTAATCACGATTATCTACATTTTAGCATGTGTTTAAAGCTAGCCCTAAATAAAACATTTTTTAAAGCAGTTTATTATGTAAAGGACATACTTGTTTTCATTTAAAATTATCTACACTCACCTAAGTTGTATTTGTCCTGTCAAATAACCACAATAAATTGCAGCATCTATTTGTAACCCATGTAAATCTAAATAGAAATTTGATGGTCTCTGATTCCATCTCAGACCATTTTCCTCTTGAGCAAGGCACCAAGTAATATACAGTGTGGAAAAAAGTATTTAGTCAGCCACCAATTGTGCAAGTTCTCTCACTCAAAAAGATGAGAGAGGCCTCATCATAAGTACACTTCAACTATAAGAGACAAAATGAGAAAAGAAAATCCAGGGAATCACATTGTAGGATTTTTTCTGAATTTATTGGTAAATTCCTCTGTAAAATAAGTATTTGGTCACCTACAAACAAGCAAGATGTCAGGCTCTCACAGACATGTAACTTCGTCTATAAGAGGCTCCTCTGTCCTCCACTTGTTACCTGTATTAATGGCACCTGTTTGAACTTGTTATCAGTATAAAAGATACCTGTCCACAACCTCAAACAGTCACACTCCAAACTCCACTATGGCCAAGACCAAAGAGCTGTCAAAGGACACTAGAAACAAAATTGTAGACTGCACCAGGCTGGGTAGACTGAATCTGCAATAGGTAAGCAGCTTGGTGTGAAGAAATCAACTGTGGGAGCAATTATAAGAAGATGGAAGACATACAAGACCAATGATAATCTCCCTCGATCCGGGGCTTCACGCAAGATCTCACACCGTGGGGTCAAAATGATCACAAGAACGGTGATAAAAAATCCCAGAACCACACGGGGGGACCTAGTGAATGACCTGCAGAGAGCTGGGACCAAAGTAACAAAGGCTACCATCAGTAACACACTACGCCGCCAGGGACTCAAATATTGCAGTGCCAGACGTGTCCCCCTGCTTAAGCCAGTACATGTCCAGGCCCTTCTCAGGTTTGCTAGAGAGCATTTCGATGATCCAGAAGAGGATTGGGAGAATGTCATATGGTCAGATGAAACCAAAATAGAACTTTTCGGTCAAAACTCAACTTGTCGTGTTTGGAGGAGAAAGAATGCTGAGTTGCATCCAACGAACCCCATACCTACTGTGAAGCATGTGGGTGGAAACATCATGCACTGGGGCTGTTTTTCTGCAAAGGGATCAGGACGACTGATCCGTGTAAAGGAAAGAATGAATGGGGCCATGTATCGTGAGATTTTGAGTGAAAACCTCCTTCCATCTGCAAGGGCATTGAAGATGAAACATGTTTGGGTCTTTCAGCATGACAATGATCCCAAACACACCGCCCGGGCAACGAAGGAGTGGCTTCGTAAGAAGCATTTCAAGGTCCTGGAGTGGCCTAGCCAGTCACCAGATCTTAACACCATAGAAAATCTTTGAAGGGAGTTGAAAGTCTGTGTTGCCCAGCGACAGCCCCAAAACATCACTGCTCTAGAGGAGATCTGCATGGAGGAATGGGCCAGAATACCAGCAACAGTGTGTGAAAATCTTGTAGAGACTTACAGAAAACGTTTGACCTCTGTCCTTGTCAACAAAGGGTATATAACAAAGTATTGAGATTAACTTTTGTTATTATACCAATAAATTCATAAAAAATCCTACAATTTGTTCTTCTGGATTTTCTTTCTCATTTTGTCTCTCATAGTTGACGTGTGCCTATGATGAAAATAACAGGCCTCTCTCATCTTTTTAAGTGGGAGAACTTGCACAATTGGTGGCTGACTAAATACTTTTTTGCCCAATGTAACTGCTATGTTAGGCTACCAAAAAAAACACATAACATGCTCTTTTATATTGAGAGCTGCTGGGTGTGCTGGCATTTGATCCAAAACTTCTCTCCCCCAGGCTTTTCAAGGTATTGTACTTTGCTGTTTAGGTTAACATAAGGGTAGATTGGGGTCCACAAAATGTAGCTCTCCTGATGGATGGTTGGCCATAACCATATTCTTAAATTCATTCAAACGCATAGGGCAGGGAACGTGAATAATGGGCATGATGTAAGGAGGCTAGGTGACTGTAGACGATTATCTACAAAGATTCATCTGGAGGGACTTATAATTTATTCACAGCGAGGAAGTGGTTTGTTAATTCTGCTATTAGAATATACATTTTATTAGCAAGGCAACTGGAGATGACAATAATGTTTAGCTAAGGCTACCAAAAACATGAAATATTGATAAAGTGGATATACAATGTCTACACACCCTTGTTAAAATGACAGGTTTTTGTAATGTAAAAGAATGAGCCAAGATATTTCATGACAGAACTTTTTTCACTTTTAATGTGACCTACTGTATAATGTGAACAATTCAATTGAAAAACAAACTGAAAACTTTGAGGGGGAAATTAAATAAAAATTGTTGCATACCCAAGTGTGCACACCCTTTTTAAAATGGGGATGTGGCTGTGTTAGAATTAATCAATCACATTCAAACTCCTGCAAAATAGATGTCATTACATACCTACACACATCATTTAAAGTTCAACTGTTCTAGTAGGATTTTCCTGAAATTTTTGGGTTGCATCTCAGAGCAAATCCATGGTCCGCAGAGAGGTTCCAAAGCATCAAAATGATCTCATTGTTGATAGATATTAGTCAGGAGAAGGGTACAAAATAATTTCCCAATCATAAGATGTACCATGGAACACAGTGAAGACAGTCATCATCAAGTGGAGAAAATATGGCACAACAGAAATTGACAAGAACTGGATGACCCTCCAAAATATATGAAAAGATGAGAAGAAAAGGCCTACAGTAACATAAAAGGAGCTGCAGGAATTTCTGGCAAGTACTGCTTGTGTGCTGCATGTAACAATAATCTCCTGTATTCTTCACATGAATGGGCTATGGGGTCGGGTGGCAAGATGGAAAACATCCAAGCCCGGCTGAAGTTGGCAAAAACAAACATCAAGTCTACCAATAGCATGTGGGAAAATGTGTCATTGTCTGATGAAACCAAGGTTGAACTTTTTGGCCATAATTCTAAAAGGTATGTTTGGTGCAAAACAACACTGCACATCACCCAAAGAACACCATACCCACAGTGAATCATGGTGGTGGCAGCATCATGCTTTGGGTCTGTTTTTCTTCTGCTGGATCCGGGGCCTTAATCAGGGTGGAGGCAATTATGAACAGTTCCAAATACCAGGCAATATCAGCACAAAACCTTCAGGCATCTGTTAGGAAGAGGAAGTTCACCACGGCCCAAAGCACTCATTCAAATTCACACAAGCATGGCTTCTCCAGGAGATTCACGTTTTGGACGTAGAGCCCAGACCTGAATCCAATTGAACATCTCTGGGGTGATCTGAAGAGGGCTGTACACAGGAGATGTCCTCGCAATCTGACAGATTTGGAGCTCTTTGGCAAAGAAGAGTGGACAAATATTGCCACGTCAAGATGTGCTATGCTAATAGACTCCTACCCAAAAAGACTGAGTGCTGTAATAAAATCAAAAGGAGCTTCAACAAAGTATTAGTTTAAGGGTGTGCACACTTATGCAACCAGGTTATTGTAAGTTTTAAATAATTTTTTTCCAGCCTGAAAGATTTCTGTTTTTCAATTGAATTGTTGATGTTATAGGCCACATTAACGGTGGAAAAGGTTATCTTTGTTTAATTTCTTTACATCACAAAAACCTGGCTTTTTAACAGAGGTGTATAGACTTTTTACATCCACTATATCTTACTATGCTACAATCAATGTATTAGCTGATGGAATCACATGCACCAAAAGCATATTAAGACCAGTTGCAGAAGAGTAAGGGGAGGAACCACTGGCCTTCTCTTTCCTTGGGTTTTTGGAGCGAGACTGAGATTTGGGGCACAAGGTGAGATACTCCAATTAAGACAGGATTGACAGACAAGTGGCGAGTGCTACTTGAAAGTATGTGAACCACTTGGGCCCCCTTGCAATGTTTGCTTTATACTCAAGGCATGTGAAGATACGATTAAAAGATGAATATTTCACAAAAGTACAGACACATCATTTTTTATAAAATACATTCTTCTGTTTTTTAAGTAAAACCAAGCTAGTAAACAACAATAATACCTTTTCACAAGCTTTTTTGTTTATTTTACCTATGGTGCCAATAATTCTTTAGGGAAATGTATGTACAATATCAGTGGTTGATGTAGGCCGGAACGGACCGGAACAGCATCACAGTACACTGATAATTTTCAGCCAACACCGTTCCAGTTTCTTTTTAAGGGTATGCCTTTTTAGCACATCCATTTTCATGAATGTAGTCCAATGTGCGATTTGTCTGTTCTTACACTTATTTTCTCATCAGTCAAGTGCTGCACAGTATATTGTAAAAGGTTCAGAATTTTCTTGTCTTTCTTATTTGATTTGATTACATTAGATTCATAGTATCATTGAACAAGTACAAGTACTGTAAAACAAAATGCAGTTAGCATTTAACCTGAAGTGCAAATAGAAGAGGGTAGAAAATATACAAGTATTTACAATAATTAAGTATATGTATATTACCAGTGGAATGTGTAGATGTGCAATGAGGCAAATGCAGTACAAATGGCAATACTTAATGTGTAGTTTAGGCAAATAGAGGAGGGCAGAGTTTGAAACTAGTGGGAAATAGCTATTCTAAATGACATTCTAGATATGCAGTTTTGGCAAATTGAAGGAGTAAGGTAGCATGTGCAACCTGGCCTAGCCAGTCTCCAGACCTTAATCCCATAGAAAATCTGTGGTGGGAGCAGAAAGTTCGAGTTGCAAACTATCAGCCTCGAAACCTTAATGGAGGTTTGGATAAGACCAAATCCCTCCTGAGTTGTGTGCAAACCTGGTGGCCAACTACAAGAAACGTCAAACCTTACCTACATTGTTCTAACATGCCAGAGGCTGTTCACCTTGGAGACCTGCTGCTGGATGTTGTGAAGGGGCAGATCCAAGATGGCGCCGGTGTGTTCTTTGGCTAGCCGCCACATACAATTTCTCTGTACATTCATGTTGTTTGTCTACATGTCTGCCCAAGTTGCCTTCTCCCTCATAGTATATGAACGCCAAGCTCCCCTTGATATTCAGGCCGCCGCTGCCGATCTACGAAGTCGGAGTCCAGGAGGACAGAAGTTCTCTCTCCCTTGTTTTCCAGCGAGTCTGTGCCAGCTCCCCTCCTCCATCTCCCATGAGAGGAAACACCGCAGAAAACGGGGTAAATGAGGAGGCATATTAACCAGGATTAAAAGAACATCCTGGACAAGTGGTTCAGTGTTTCCTGGACATCGTCCCTGCCACAATCTATTAATCTCTCTGAGACGTATCTGCCTCGTACCTATTCTTCCAGATCCAGCACAAACAGCGCTGTACCTGCCGGTTAGAGCTCACGTTCGTAAGAGAGGAATCAACCACTGTCATTTACATTCATTGGGCTACAATCCCATTTCAAAGAATCGTGACGATCCTGTTACATACCAGCTGTCTGAACATATCTCTGTTAAAATGGCATTGGTAAATGCAAGGTCTTTTTCGAACAAAATCTATTCTTAATGATTTTTATCTGGTGAATTAGGTATCTTATTTATGTCTGAGAAATGGCTTAATGTCTGTGTTAAGTCCTCTTTGTAAACTTTCTCCCAGCAACTGTGATTTTCTATGTTCCCCTAGAATTGCTGGTTGTGGTGGAGGATTAGCCGTTTCGTATAGTGGTTTTAATAATGATCGTGTACCTGGTTGTCAAGGGAGAGAGTAGATTATTTGTTTATTGCAGCATTAGATAGTCTTGCTCATGAGGTTACGGACCTGGTCCTCCTTACACAATCTCAGTCTCTTCTCACTGTACTGTTGGTTACAAGCTGATACTGTTGGTTACTTCTGTGGTTATCAGAGCGCAACCTACAGAGAGATAATCTAAACAGAGATGTTTCTGTTGTTCTCATTATCTAGGCATATTCTCTTCCAATGAAACTTACATTCATATTGTAATTGTTAATGCTCAGATCACACAACAGTTATTTAAAAAAATCTTTTTAAGTGTCGCACCGTGTCAGTTGAAACATACCAAAGTTTCGAAATACAGCTTATCAAGGTGGAACTGTCCAGTCCAATGCTATGTGCGATTGTATATAGACCTCCTAAATACAATCATTTTACAATGATTTTGTCCAAGATTTCTCAGACTTGCTATCTTCTATTGTATCTACTTTTGATAATCTTCTGATTGTAGGGTTTTAATATTGATTGATGTTTGCTGTCCAGGTAAGCCTATGGTTACAGACTTATTTAAACTCACTCAGTCAGTTATGGAATCTACACACCATCTTGGCCATACACTAGATCTTGTATGGTCATTTGGTTTTCAAATTTGCAATGTTGATATTTTTTTTCCGTCTGATCATTAACCTGTTGTTTTTAATCTTCTCATGCCTAATCCCAAAATGCAAACTGCCTGGCAATTTCACTTGCTCTTTTAACCCTTCCACTGCCAAACTCTTTTCAGATGCTTACAAAGCTTCTCCCCTCATCAGCACCATTGAGGCTCCCTCGAGCCTGAGCAGAGAGGGCTCACTATGTTTAATTCCACATTATAGCTCCCCCTTTTGGCTATCCCCTTCTCATTACCTTGTAAGGACCGAACATACTTCGTAAATTCCTTACAACATAATTGTAAGGAATGTACATCCCACCTCTTACTCCTTCATAGCAACTTTTCACAGCATGATACCCCTATACCCCTATAAATGTATAGAAAACAACTGCCAACTTAATGTAGAGTTATAATAACTTTCTAACATCATGCTTTGGTCTTCAATGAAAATCACATACACTAGTGAGACTACATGGCTAAGTTTGTCGATGCCAGCAAAAGCTAAATTGGCCATCTATTAAGAGTACTTTCCCACCTCCCGGTTAATGTGTTTGTGTTTTTGGGACAGAATCAATCGATTCTGTCAATTGATTTGTGTGGTACTTTTATGGGTCAATATGTCATTTAAATTAAATCAAAACTAGTATGGCACTTTCGCAAATATATGCAGGGCATATAGTCTGAAATCAATGTCTGAAGGAGAGAGAGACTAAAATGTGTGTTGAATAAATATAAGATGTTGCCAATGATTTTGACTGACTGGTCTTGTTAATGCATTGATTGTGGATAGCCAATGCACTGTCTGAGTATTAATGATTTATCTTTCATGAAGTTTAATCAAATCAAAGATTATGTACATCTTGTTAGACTGACACTGTGCAACGGTTTTCCATTTGGTAAAACTTGGCAGACAACCACATTGGAAAAGGTGAATACATATATAAGAACTATAAACACTCGCCTTTATGAATTTAAAACAAATAATTACCGCTGAGGATTTTTACTGAAGTGCCGCTAAGCCTTTAAAGATGGTGGTGAAGTTGAACCAGCTGAATGTAAGAAAAAAGTAAAAAGTAACAAGGTGTCACCAGGTGAAATGTTACAGTTTCAACAGTCTTGCTTGAGCAGGTAGTGTAGAGACCACAAGCACAATCAACATCTGTTATGTATGCAAGGTGGTAACAAAACATGGCAATCAAGTTAGGATTTTTTTTCCTGTGCTGCGGCCCTCTAACCAGCCATCTGCCCCACAAAAACTGTGGGAGAGGACTGTGAAAAGATCTATGCTAGTCACATCAAGATAACTTAAAACAAGATAACTATTACTGTTACCTGTAAATATTACCTGTAATAACTTCTCTATACTAACTCCTAATCCTAAACTCTACGTACAGTATGTCTAGATAAATTAATATACTGCGGTATCCCTGTTTTTCTATTAAGTGAATTCCTTTGAGGTGTTGACAGTGGCCAACAGCTGTTTTTGTCAGCCGCGCCAGCACCTCTGCCCCCGCCCCTACAGCCTGTTGGAGGGTTGACACCTCTCAAGCAGCTGTGAAGGAGGTCTGTCAAAGGAACATTGAGAACAACGGGAGCAGCTGAGAAACTCCTAACCAAGTTCAAGGACAGTTTTGCGTGGAGTAAACAGGATGTTGGGTACTCACATGGTGCAGCATGAGATGCACAACACCGGTGATGCACAACCGGTGAAAATTCGGCCCTGAAGTATAGCACTGGCACAAAGGAAGCAGCAGGCAGAGCTGTGGAAGAAATGGAAAAGGCTGACTTCATTGAGCAGTCCAACAGCCCTTGGTGAGGCCCAATGGTGATGGTCCCTAAGAAAGGGGGAAAACTAATATTCTGTGTCGACTACAGGCGGTTGAACACAGTGGCGTGGAAAGATTCTTACCCAGTTCCCTGTGTGGATTAGTGCCTCAACCTGGTGAGAGGGTCCTCCTGGTTTTTCTCCCTCGACTGCCCAGCTGCTACTGGCAGGTGCCTCTTTCCCCGGAGGCCAGGCTAAAACCACGTTTTGGCAGTTAACGGTATTGTATTTTGGTTTCTGCTATGCACCAGCCACATTTTAATGCCACATGGACCATGTGCTGTTGGACGTCCCCATCCAACAGTGTCTGGTCTATCTAGATCTGTGTTTCCCAACCCTGCTACTGTAGGCACACCGCCCCGCATATTTTAGATCTCTCTCTCTGCCCAAACATACCTGATGTTGCTCATAAAGGACTTGATAATGAGCTGATCAGTTGAATAGAACAGGGAGATATATAAGTGACATAGAACAGGTGACATAGAACAGGGAGAGATATAAAACATGCAGGGCAGGGAGCTTCCAGGAGCAGGATTGAAAAACACTGATCTAGATGACATCCTTGCCCACTCGACCACCTTCAAAGGAGCACTGAGTGCTGAAGAGGTTGACAGGGGTGTGGCTGAAACTGCACCCAGAGATCTTGCCCCGGAGGCCGGGCTAAAACCAGTTTTACTGGGGCCGACATAGACGTGACGTAGAGGACTCTTGCAAACAGAGTGATAGCTCTGCAGCTAAGAAGGGTCCACCCAGGCAGTCACATGATCAACAGTTTCCAATGGGGTCACCTTTAGAAATGATGGGGGTGTACGTAACGGGCAGTTTTAGGCAAAGGAAATAGGTGGGTGTTGACCACAATAGACTATTTCACACAATGGCTCGAAGCAAATGCCTTTCCTGACCAGGAGGCAGAGACGATCGTTCTGGGTTTTATCAGCTGGTTTGGGGTGCTTGAGTCGATCCACAGAGTCCAAGGTGTTCTGCAAAATGTGCCAGCGGAAGA